>JAQGBJ010001374.1:0-23745 GCA_034698345.1 Sphaeridia pumilis | reverse complement strand
TCGCTATTTGGCCCACCGTCAAAGACCCCAACGGAACTGTTTACCATGGCGCTTGCGCTGGTTCCATCATCAGCAACAAATGGATTCTCACAGCAGCCCATTGCGTCGCCCATGAAGGATTCAAAGGAAATATTACTACGGGGATTTACCGCCTGCCCGAATGGTACGAGTCCGAATTGACACCAGAACCCATTGAGATCGAACGCGCCTTCTTGCATCAAAACTACAGCGGCATTGGCATCAACGATATTGCTCTAGTGAAATTGTCAAAAAAGCTTGTTTGGACGCCTGAAGTTCAGCCGATTGTATTGGCCAAAACGGATATAGTGCCATCTGGTAAGCGATGCGAAAATGTCGTTTGAACTTTTGTAAATGTATTGTAAATGGCACGTGTGTTCCTCTCTAGGTTCAGCGGTTCAAGGACAAATCGCAGGTTGGGCCTCTGATGCAGACCCGAATCTCGCCAGCGACCAGTACCAGTACCCGCAACTTCAGAAAGCCAATGTAACCATTTTCGCCTACGACATGTGCCAGCTGTTGAGAAATATAGACTACCACAAAGGCTTCACAGAATGTGGAATCGGCCAAAGTGCTTCGGGCTGCGGAGGCGATTCAGGAACTCCGGTTCTGGTAGATGGCGTTCAAGTCGGCGTACTGAACGGAGGATCAGGGAGCTGCGATGAACCTTATGCATTCAACTATGTGCCGGTTCGTAACTACATCGATTGGATTCAGCATCATTGCGGTGGTTGTTATTCTGCCGAAGTTGACAAGGTACCAAACCCAGTTGTGCTCGCCCAAGACCCTTTGGTTCGAAATTCGTCGTCTTCATCATTCAGTGTTGCTGTAGTCGACAAGTCCTTGGAAGTTGTTTGCGCTGGAACTGTCATTGACGACCGGTGGATACTCACGACAGCGACTTGTGTCCAAAGACACCAGGTGGCGTTTATAAAGCCTTGGGGAACTTACGGTGGTCAAGTTAAGATCAAGGGATCTCATGTTTTCCAAGACTTCCAACTTGGAAAGCCGCTGCATGACATAGGACTCTTGGAGCTTGAAATTGGCAAAGGGAGCTGGATGGAGAAAACTGAGAAAGTTCGACTGGACACTCGCTTCTTGAAACCTCATAGTAAGTATAGAAATATATACGAAACCAAGTGCATTAAGAATGTTGTAATTTAAAATCCTGGATCTAACATGAGTGTACTTTTTCAGGCACAGCAACGCATTCAGGCTGGAGCAGGATCTTGTTGACTTCCGACATGAAAGCGGTAGTTCCAAGTGAGACACTGGTTCACGTCATCTTCGATGAAGTTTGTCGGAAACATCATAGAAGCCCGAGTGACTTTGAAGCAGCGTCAATGTTTTGCGGAATCGAACTGTTGGAACCTGGCATGTACATAGCTTGGGACAGCGAAGGGACTTGTGTGATTCAAGATGGAGTCGTTGTTGGAGTCAAGGTGGGATTAGCTGAACCTGGCAAGACTTCTGTGGTTCACGGAAGCTCATTACCCAATGGTTCGCCAACGACGTTCACTAGGATTACTGAGGAATACGCCCAGTGGATCGACGGCCATTGCGACTGCCTCGAGTACTTGAGACCGGAACCGTGGAACGTTTGGGGATGGAATGGAATCGCTCAACATACTATTGCCTGTGCTTATGCTTGGTACGATAGGAAGAAACATTTGCAGGACCTTCACACCTGTTTGAGATACGCTAAATTTGGAATCAAAGTTTCAATGGGTTGGATTGTAGCGGTAGCCCTTTGGGGCTTGTCGAAGTTGAGAAGATGTGCAAGAAGTGTGAGAGGGAACTAGGTCAAGTTTCTAATTTCTAAGCAGTTCTAAGCAGTAAAATGTCTAAAGGTTGAAAGATTCTAATGCTGTTATTTTTTTTTTCAACAAATAGGGTCTTTATTTCAACTAAATTTTGCCGTTTACAATCTTACATCAATGGTGTTGCCCGTTATTTCGTAAAGAAAGCTGAACTTTTTCCAGAAACCTTCAAACATTTCGATATGACTCATATCGTCTGACTTGTGAAATTCACTAAACAACAATTCAAACAGACCCTGTCTAAATAAACTTACGGGCTCCTTCCTTTTAAAGCTATTGTATTCATACAGGTGTATTTCATAAGTGACTTGGGTTGCCAAACCAGCAACATTGATGCCTGTACGATCAGAAATTCCTTGCATCTCAGAAAGTGTCCTACTTTTAACTTGTACTTTAGCTCTATTAAATATTTCCTTGACTAAGCTGAACATTTTCGCAAAATATGGACATTCATAAGGATGATTTACAAAGCTCGCACTATGGGTCTTTTCTTGTCCACAAAAAGGGCAGTCGCCTGTTGAATTCAAACCGATGTTCCTTGCCAAGCCGGGGGCTTTGTTAATGCTGTTAACAAAATTCGTTCAAATATATATTCTGCATCTGTATCTTTACTTCCAAAACATTGAATACAATTATGAGTTTCGTTTACAGTAGAAAATAAAGTTTCAATATGTCATTCAGAGTTCAGAGTGCAAAGTTCAAATCCAACTTCAAAAAGCTAGAATAATTGATCCTTCAGAAGTTTATCAGGAATTCTCAAGCCTTTCTCAAGCCAAATCAGTCACTTTGGCCATCATCAGAAGATCCGCTGTTCAAGCCCAACTGCGTCTTGATGACCTCGCAGCAGCGGCACTTGCGGATTTTGAATTGGCAGGTTCCGGAGCCGCACTGGCACTCGCAGGTGTAGATTTCCTTCTCTGAGGCTTCCTCAGCTCCACAACAATCACCGACGCCGCCGCCAGCTCCACATCGACACTTGATGGTGAACTTGCAGCGGCAGTTCTTCCCCTTGCTTCCAGTGCCACAAGCGCAGCTGCTCGTCCATTCCCAAGTGCGACTTCCTTCAGAGTCGAGGCCCTGGCTACTATCGCCTCCTTCGCAGAGACACTTGTCGATCCCTTTGGGCTCGCAAATGTTCTCGCAGATGCTCTCGTCTGAAAACAGTAGGCAAATTCCAAAATCAGTATGTACATAAACAAACTTTGGGTTTTGGCGGGAACACCATTTTGTAAAGGAGAAAGCTGTAGCTCTGCTTACCGAAACCAGAAGGCAATGTGTTGTTCATGTTCAAAAGTCTTTGGTTCCACTTGAGAACAACAACAAATTTTATAGTCAACGCTTCACAGTTTCAGAATGCTCGGAGGGAATTTTCAGCTGTTTCCTCTTTGGCAGCAACTCGGTAAATGCCAGACGATCGCTCCAAGCCGCGGCTAGACTGTTGAAATGGAACCCAAACGTAGCCGCCATAATAAACAAGACTTGAAGACGCACATGTTATACTAAGGGTTTGATATCAAAAGCGCGATTTGATGCGCAGTTCCTGATGCTAGAGTAACATGCTTTTTAACCGCAGAGTTTTCTGGAGTGCCTGCTTTCCCGCCTGATTGAAGAGGGAATTACGTAGAAATGTTGACATTACGTAAGACTGCGGCGGAGACTGAAGTTTCCCTCTTGGCTGCCGGTTTTTACGCAGTAAACGCTAAAGCACTCGGTTTCTTCATCAGCTGTGGAAATGAGGAACATGAATTATATGGTCGTTATATGGGAATTAAACTGCGATTCATGCAGACTTTTCATAGTTTTGTCCGAGGTTTCCAAGGCCTGTTCAACGCTATAGATGTTCAAATTTTGCGGGCTAAAAAATAAGTATCGCTCGCAAATGTTACTATGTATTTCACTACAACTTTTTGTGAATATGGAATGGAGTGTCTGGGCTTTGTTAGCATGAATTTCAAATAAAAGCTCTTCTGAACAGGCATTTTTGATGTCCTCTTTAGAGTCCTCGAAGGATTGCGTCTGAATTATGATCAATTAGAACTTTCGACCAGCTTGAAAAAAATCCATGAGCCCCAACTTTTCCCGAATGAATTTCCAAGCTATTCTTGCTATAGACTGTCTGCATTGTGTACTAAAAGATGAGCGCGAGCAAAGTAATTTTAAAAAATGGCGTCTACTATCAAGGACATGGATTCAGCTGCGGTTCAAATCCGGAAATGGCCGGCCTTGGGTTTCTATCGACCGAAGCTGAGCGAACTCTTATATGCGAAATTCCAGCGGTTCTCGTCCCGCCTCGTGTGCCCAAACTTGCAATGTTCAACGTCCGGTATAAAGTATAACTTTAATCCGGGTTCAAGTTTAATTTTGTGACGACCAAGATGACGTGTTTTCCAAGGTGGTTGTGACGATTTAAAATTTCACGCGCACCAAGTATTTAAAGATTGAACTGTATATACTACAGCTGAAACGGACGTAATATCTTCGATATTCACCATAATTGCAGGATTTCGTGCGTGCTTCCGCTAAAGAGGAACGTGGAAATCTGTTAGTAGTGTGGTTGTGGTAAACGCACTGATAGCGAGTATATATAAGAGCTTTGAAGCTCAATGTCATTTATCAGCCTAAACTGCTGGAAGAACAGTTCCATATTATTGTTGCAACTGGTTGCACAAAAAGTGTAAATATACATAGTTCTACTTTCAGCCTTCGAAACTAACTTTTCTGAAAATGAAGTTTTACCTTATTTTTGCTGCAGTTTGTTTCTGTTGTGTATTTGAAGGTGAGCATTAGTGAGCAATTTCCTAATTTTAAAAATATTTTTTGGCTTAGATCATAGATTCTGGTTATATCTGTTTGCTGTTTTTAGGTGCCCAAGGTCTGAAAGAAATCAATAGCTTTGAGTCTGCAGAGAAGGACATGGATTCAGCTGCGGCGTTAAATGCAGAAACTGTTGGTCATGGATTTCTTCCAAAAGGAGCTAGAGAATCAACCTTCGTTGATGACTCGCCGCGCGGAGCGCGTAAACTCGATGTTGACTGTATGCGCCAGTGCAGCGGCCGTCGCTCTGTTTGTACCAACACTTGTTCATAAAATGGCAAATGGCTTTAATTGTGCAACTTCACGGAAACGATTGTAGCGGAAAAAAAATTCATCTAATGTATTCCTCAATTCTGTTTCAAATAAAATAAAGTAGCTGGACTTTGATCCATTTGTCGATGCTCATTAAACCGATCGAAGACGCGGTTATCGGACATGCGCTCGCCAGAAGAAGCATTCGAGTAAACGTGCGCTGGCAAAATGGACATCAATATGTCGTGACACAACAGACCAAAGTTGAAAGTTGACTTTGGGTTTACAACGGAATCTATCGTGGGAATCACATGACATTTCCTCCCGTCCTCAGGACAATCAGCATCAGTACATGCACTGAAGTCACTACGAATCTTCAACAAATTCTGTCGAGGCACGTAGCGGAAGGCGAAATCCATTCGAAGTTCGTAGAGCCACACACCGTTAGTTTCAGGACCGGCAAGTCCCAGTAGTAATTCTGTTGACATGATTCGATGCGTTGCGTTTCTGTCGAAGAGTTTGAAGACTCCGGGATTGAAGAGACTCTTCAGTGTTGACCACTCGATCGAATCCTCTTCGGACGCTTTCTGGTGAACGTAGCTTGCGAGTTGAAGGTAGTCAAAAGTGCAGTTGTGCGTTGACATAGTTGTGGTGTCTTGGTCAGGCTGCGTAGTTCCGTAAAGTTCCGTCAGGGCCGAAGAATTGAGCTTGTCACGGAAGGCGTAGTATACGTCACAAAGGATGTCAGCATTGTCCTTGATTTGCTGGGATTCTAAAGAGCGATACAGCTGCTCGATATCACGTCGATTGCAGTTTGGTGCAGATGTCGCTGTTGTTCCAGTGGTTTCTTCAAGGAAGAACACGGCAGATTTACTGAAGTTCTTATGGGAACCGAATCTCCAGAAATCTTCCTGTTTGTAGAGGAATCCCTGCGGTATAGTTGGATAGTACTTTTTGGAGTCTCTGAATTCGAGAACGCTCACGCTGCGTGACTCCGGCTGTACCAGATGAAAATGGAAGGAGGTTGAATTGGCAGCTAGAGATTCGACGGTCGGGACGACTTGTTGTTTGTAGATTTCCCGGCTGAGATCATCACATTCCTCGTCGCTATATATTGGTTGACACGCTTTGAAGAACAAGCCGAGGCAGCTTTGAATGTAGAAGTAGCGACTGTCGTCCTGTGGCAAGAAGCGCCAATTGAAGACGCTAAACCGACTGTCGAACTTGACTAGTCCCAAACGAGACCGAGGATTTGGTTGGTTGCTCACGGCTTCTTCTTTCTCTTGTTGAGTTACCATAGCAAATCCCGAACGATACCCCGCAGCTAATTCCAAGCTCGCGCCATCTTGTTTTTCTCGATGGCTTTCCATAACGGCGAAGCCTGGAAGATCGACAGACATAATTCGCCAAGTTTGCTCGCTGTTGAACAAGTTGAAGACTTTTGGGTTGAAGCGACTTTGAAGTTGCGCCCAAGCTTCGCGGTCTTCCTGTGACTTGTTCGAATTCCATTGCATTTCGTGGACTTTGAAGGCAAGCTGAACGTAGTCTTGAGTGCAGACGAAAGCCGAAGTAGTGATTGCATCCAACATGGCGTTGTAAGCTCGGACCAAAGTTGAAGATTCCAGTTGGCCGTTGAACGTTTCGAAGAAGTTCCACAAGCGCCATTCTTGAAACAGGTCGTAGTCGCCGATGCACGAAGGGTACCAAGTTCTTGCGTCTTCTACGGGTGTGACCTTGGGAGAACCTATGGACATAAAGAGCGTTTAAGCTGGAGAAAAGTGTATGTAGAATTGAACATAATGTTAGTGACAGTGACGGTAACCTCACCTTCCACCTTGGTCATGTCTCTGAAGTACCAAATGGCGCTGCAGTTCCAGTTGAACTCGGACCATTAAAAAAAACATCGGATTGATTGAAGTCTGAAAACAATCGATGTCTTGAAATTGGCGAGTCGTCATCAAACGAGAGCCGGAACTGCAAATGCTGTGATGTCGGAGCCATTGAATCAGAAGTAGGATAAATGTGAATCTCTTGAGCACCTCGGAATGGTCGGAATCGGTGAAAAACGGTGAAACTCATGCCGAAACCGCGTCCCTGATCATCATATGCGAACAATTTGTTTCAGAAGGCGATGATCCTGTTGTCCCAAGGTTCCATTCCCAAATGTTTACTTCTCACAAAACCGTAAGCGAAGTCTGGTTTGTCAGTGGACATCAACGCCCAGCGTTTCTCTTCGTCGAAGAGTTGGAAGATGCGCGGGTTGAATCGCGCTGCTATTTTGGTCCATGCTGCTCTTTCTACTTCATCTGAACCATCAGCGTTTTGCAGACTTCTGTGGACGTGGAAGGCGAGTTGAACGTAGTCTTGAGTGCAGACAAGTGGCGACGGTTCGAGAATTTCGTCGAGGAGGGCCGAGTACGCTTCGCGCAAGCGTGAAGATTCGGTCTTGTCGTTAAAGACTTGGTTGAAGTCGGAAAGTCTGTACTTTTCCAAGAAATCGGATTCGTTCTTGCAAGGCGGGTAGAGGGAGGAAGCTAAGCCCGTAGCGTTGACTTCTGCAAATAGTTAAAGACTTAATTTCGGTCAAGTTGAGAATCATAGGCTAAAGCTCCAACTCGGTTTCTACTCACGATTCAATGGACATGGATTCGCTGAGGTAAAGTTGCATCGCTCAATGTCTTCTAGGACTTGAATTATCGAGAAAGTTGTGCCATTCTCCAGTTCGTCGCAGCTGACATCACTCAGGGCAAAAGCGTCGTTCTGCATGTGCTGAGGCAATTGGCTGATGAGATTCACCTCTTTTACTGCTTTGAACACAGTCCAATGCTCGTCCCACCTGTCCCACTGTATCAGCCGAACTTCGAATGACGATGCGTTGGAATGGAGAGATTCTCGAGTGGGGACAAATCGCAAACCTTCATCTCCATTGCTGGGTTCGAGTCCAAATGTTCCCAAAACACGAAAATCGCCACGTTGTTGACCGCTCTTCCAGTGAACCAACTTCCAGTTGAAGGCAGCTACATGTCCGGCGTAGGGTCGCAGAGCTGAATGAGTGATACCGGTGTTTCTGTCGCATACAAAGCGTAGCCATTGAAATCAACTGCCCAGAACTGGAATGTATGAGTTTCGTTGAACAATTCAAAGACTCGGGGGTTGAAGCGCTTCTTGAGGTCCTGCAGAGCTTGGTGGTCCCGGTCACCTCCTAATCGTTGCTCGAGCTGGAGAACTTTCAAGGCCAAATCCACATAGTCGCCGCTGCACAAATCCGAAGAAGACAGTATCAAGTCCAGCAGAGTTCCGTAAGCCTCCACAAGTACTTCAGGTGATTCTCGTTCGAAGTTCAACTTTCTGAACACGTGGTCCAACCTCGCTTGCTGCTGGTTTGCGAGGTCTCTGCAAGTGTTGCAAGCGGGATAGAGGGATTCATTTGCTGGAATTGAATTATGACGGATAAGTCAAGTTTTCTCTCATAAATCTTTGAAATAAACTTTTGAAGAATTTTACGAGTTCTCGTATAGCAAAAATCCGAATTCACTCATATAGTCATTCAACGTTGGTGGATTTGTTCGAGCTGGAAAATGATTTTCTTGATCGGGCCTACCTGAGATGTCATTTGCTGGCGGTGTTCCAATAAATTCCGTACAGACTTCTGGAGATATGGAGCAGATGAGAGCGAGTTCCTTTGGAATTGCTTCCGTTTTAAATATGAGTGCCTTAGGCTAGTTTCTGCAAAAAAAAAATATTCGACTCTTAAGTGTAACTCTGTGCAGAAACAGAAGAGGGTCGTCAGTTTTAAATTCTGCTTAATCTCAATCTCATGAGTCGTCGTCTTAATTTGATTCTAGCAGAAGCTGAAACTGCATCTTGTAAAAATTCTCCGGAAAAGTCTGGCAAATGTATCGGACTACGGATTAATTAGATATAATCTCTCTAACACTCGTTATACAGATCAGATCTAGAATTTATAAAAACGTGTCAATCATCAGAGGCGGGCTAAGGTTCGAGTGATGTAACATATGTTTGTCTGATCTTGTTCTTAGAGAGAGAGAGATTTATGCTTCCTGAATCAAAGCTGTATTTGTAAAAATAAATCACATGTGCTGTGAGACGTAACCCTGTATGGGTTTATAGTATATTTGAGATGGTTGAATACGAATTGAAATACTGAAATCTCCTACCCAAACACGACTAAAAACAGCTGAACAGCTGATGCACTAATAATTGAACAGAAAACACCCATACACAACGTCACGTTTAACTCATCTCCGGTCTCTACACACAACCCCAAAATCCCGTCCAAATAGCTTACACACGTAATTACATAACAATGCTTGCACTGACACAAGAGAACGAACCACTCGGATGCAAGGAGATCCTTATGTGAGAGGTTCCTTGAGAATTGAGAAAAGCGGCGTTCTAGTGGCATGAAAATGGATCACCAAAACATTCAATTACGTCACCGGTTCGCAAATTCCTCCGTATCACGAGAATAAAAACGAATTCGCAAATCAAACCTAACAACAATAGCAAAGCCAGTGAAGCTCTGTATAAACATAGCCCTGGAATGCCCCTTAAATATCCAAACAAAAAAGTTAAAACCGAAAAGAAAATCTCAACCCCATTGCAATATGGATACTGCATCAGGATGGGGTTCCATAATAAGTAAATGATGAAGCTGGTGAGTTGTTCTTATCCAGTTTGAGCTTGAAACGGCTTGAAAACTAACTGGATGATTCAGTAACAAGTGTTTTGAAGACTTGTCGCAATAGAAGATTTTTATTTTATTGCACCATGAGAAGAGCCACTTTGATTCCCTTCCTTCCAGTATGAGTAACTTACTTTTGTATTTAAAACTGAAAGAAGTCGTGTCCACTGCCTATTCGAAAAATGATAAAAAATAACATCAAACATGAGCTAAAACAACACTTGCAGAACATTTAAAAAGGAGGTTAAACCAGCTATGCTTCATAGGTGTTTTAGACATTTCCTCAATCTTTTGAATTGATTGTCTTTGTCAACGTTTCCTTCAAAGCTGTAAACGAAGGTCTCTGGGCGGGATCCAGTCGCCAGCATGGAGAAAGCAGTTGCTCAAACGTTTCTTCAGGCATCAATGGCGGGCATCGAAGGCGAATCTCCCCGTTACCCAGACCGGAAACGGAAGCGGCAAAATCGGATTGTGCGCTTATTCTTGGTACATTAGGAAGAAATATTTGAAGGACCTTCTAACCTGTATGAGACACGCTAAATTGGGAATCAAAGGTTGGATGTGCTGGTTACGCACTAAACGCTAAAGATTTGGATTCCAGCATCAGCTGCGAGCTGCGGGAATGAAAAAAATGGATGACATGATCGTTATGGGAATCAAACTGCAATCTCTGAAGATTTTTCCTCCTTTTGTCTGGAGCTACAAAGGCTCTTCATTTGACTCTGCAGATGCTAAATGTTCTGCGGGAAAGTTGGTCGATCAACGGGCTGAAAAATACTTGGATTTCTTCGAATAGGAGCTGAGCTACCTTGTGCGCAGGATCTTATACTTGTACCAAGCATGCAAAATTGAGCTTGTCTCCCGCCTCGTGCGCCCAAAATTACAATCTTAAACATCTGGTCCGACGTAAAACTTTAATCCGGGTTCAAATTTATTGCTACGATCCAGATCCAGATGACGTATTCTTCAAGGTGGTTGTGACGATCTGGAAACGCGCAAGTATTTACAGATTAAACTCTTTACTAAAGCTAAAACGGGCTTGATATCTTCGATATTCTTAATTGCCGAGTTTCGTGCGGGCATCCGCTAAAAACGAACGAGGAAATCTATTAGTCGTGTGAGAATAGATATGTAAGCGTTTTGAAGCTTGATGCCATTTATCAGTCTCAACTTCTCAACTGCTGAAGGAACAGTTTCACATTATTGCTGCCTTGCAGTGTATATATATAGTTCTACTTTCAGGCTTCATATCTAATTCTTTGAAAATGAATTTTCACGCTGCAGAGATTTCCCTGCAGTTTGAGTTTTGTTGTGGCTTCTTGAACAAAAATAAAAGAGTTGGCTATGCTATGGCGTGTTTTTGGAAGAAACTTGAGTGTTTTGCAGCCCTGGCGAATTTGGTTGTGGCCATTGTTACCTTGAGCAAAGCCCAAAGTACTTCAAACAGACCACTGTTGAATCAATACTACCAACTGCCAACGCCATCTGCTGGCGCTTATTTCCAGTCGTCCAACTACCCAAACCCTTACCCTGAATTCGACGACCAATTGTTGGAGCTCGAAGGCCCTCTAGGAAATACCACCAGCAGCGGCTCGAAGTTCGACTGCGACCTTTATATTCAACCCTCGGAAGACTGCAAAAAAGGATTCGTTCATTTCATCTTCGATGATGAGAATTCAGAGTTCGGGATGCAGGTCTTTTGTGGGCGAACCGAATTCAAAATGTCGGTGCCTATCAAAAAAGTTGTGATACGGTTCCGGTCGGGCGGGTACATAGCTTTGGATTGGGTTCCGAGATTCAGGTGTCTCATAACAGCTGTTCGGGATCCTGCAGCTGAACTTCAAGCTTCAACCTGAAGGACTTGATTGAGAATCTGCTAAACTTTACCAATTTATAGCTTCGTGACTGAGAGAAGAAAATCCATGTGACCCTTCGAACCGGTACAATATCAACTTGATCTAAAACTTCAATCAGTTTAAATTCATTGGAAGGATTGATTTCACAAGAATTCTAGCGACAAGCTAAGAATATAACTAAATTAGGTTTGTGCATACGAAGTTGAATACTTATATACTAACGTACACTGAATATATATAATTATGACTTCACCAATTTAACTGACATTTTAAAGAAAATTCGAAAAGAGCAATAAGATTGTTACTTGGGTTGAATATCGAGCATAGTCTGCAACGTATCTTTCAAAGCCGTGAACGAAGGTCTCTGAGCGGGATCCGTGCGCCAACATGGAGAAAGCAGTTGCTCAAACGTTTCTTGCGGCATCAACGGCGGGCATCGAAGACGAAGTGC
This sequence comes from Sphaeridia pumilis, assembly GCA_034698345.1. Taxonomy (NCBI): domain Eukaryota; kingdom Metazoa; phylum Arthropoda; class Collembola; order Symphypleona; family Sminthurididae; genus Sphaeridia; species Sphaeridia pumilis. The sequence continues at coordinate 11,829 of JAQGBJ010001374.1, read as the reverse complement.
GCCACTTTTTATGTCGGAAAGGAAAGCTAGGTCAAAGTTCAAGTGTGGAAAAGGGGCGTCGCCGAAGGTGAAGATTTCCCACATTGTAACGCCAAAACTCCAAACGTCGGCCTTTGATGAGAATATGTGCTGCGTCATTGTTTCAGGAGAAGTCCAGCGAAACGGCAAAGGACAAGTTTTTTTGGGTTGATAGATTTGATACTTTTGGCTGTACACGTTGCGAGAATAACCAAAGTCGCTGATTTTAACCGTGTTGTTGTCGAAGACGAGAATGTTCCTGGCTGCCAAGTCTCCGTGGACGACGTGTTTCGATTCGAGGTATTCCATACCAGTAGCGATTTGGCAAGCCCAATCAAAGGTCAGACGAGGTAGCGATTTCTGTAAAAGAAGCTGAAGTTTGCTCACATTGGAAACAACATGTATGAGAAGAATTTCAGATCTCACCAGTTCATGAGGTGGAGCAATTTCTGTTTCAACAGGTTTTAACGGGGAATCATTGGGAGCTAGACCCACTTCAACAGTGTCAGACGCTAGAAAGAGCACATTTTAAAGAATTTGAACTATCGAATCTTTGAGCTCATGTGTGCAACTTACTAATGGTGTAGGTGACAATCTGATAGCTTTCAGCTATGGTTTGATGTTCATCTTGGGGTTCGTTGATCGATGTTGGAATCTGTGAGGTTAAATTACGCAATACTTAATACTAGATACTTCTTGGGAATGAATTAGAAAAAGGCATTTTGGTCTTTCCTCATAACCAGTTTCGGACGGACAAACGGTGGAATCTTTTGCATCGTTGTCCTGGATGGGCGTCAAAAGATTGGAGGTTCTTGCTGGAATTCAAGACAAAATGATATTTCCCAGTCAATGACAAACGGTGTACAGTAAAATCGACAAACTAATTACTTGGTTTGGTGGTGGTCAAATAGTCGAGCAAGTTTCCGTGAGGACAAAGTTCCAAAACAACGAAAATGCTCCCATGGGTTTCAAGCTTGCTGATTTCTGCCCCATGGAATTTGACAATGTTTGGATGGTCTCCAACAAACGCGGTTATTTTCAATTCGCGAAGAAAATCCTGGACCTTCTGGGCGTCTGAATTCGACTTGACCGTTTTTACCGCAACAACTTGTCCGGAATACAGACCTTCGTAAACGGTTCCAAAGCTCCCTGCTCCGAGAATCTTGGCTTCATTAACGATCAGATCTTCTGCAGGTATGACGGCACAGAAGGGCAAAAACTGGGCTTTTTCAGCTCCATCGTGAGAGGCTTCAACCCGCTGGGCATCGCCGTCCAGAAAAGATTGAACAATCCTTCGAAGCTCATGGTACTCGCGCTTCTTGATGTAAAAACAAATGGCTAAAATGGAAGCTACAGTCGCCGAAGCCCCCAGTCCGCTTGACAAAGAGAAGATTAAAGAGTTTGCTGTTGCTGTTGGATGTCCAGGTTTGTGATCATCGCAAAACTCGAAATCGGAAACTTCTGCCGTCGGATCCGATGGGCAGAGGCATTGACGTATGTTTCCGTAGGACTTAACGATGACTTGACAAAAGTGTTCACACGGTTTTTCCAAACATGGATCCTTTACTTCAAAGTCTTCAGCGGTGTATGCTGAGCGGAATTCTGTAACTGTGGAGTTCTTAGCGCTTGTGCTGTACAAATCAGAAATGTCCACATAGTCCATGCTAATGTCTTTCGATTTTAAGCGAAAGGCGAAGTTAAGCTTTTCATAATTGAAGTCTTTCCTAATGACCGACCACAATTTCTGATCTTCATCCAAATTAACGATTCCATTCGTCACACGATATTGAAGTTGTTCAATGTGAATAGGGTATTCTTGGGCCTGTTTCAGGTAGATGGATGAAGTCAATGGGTCACATCCGATCTCTGTTGTCTTCAAGTCGTCTTGTCTGGATTTCATAACGGAAGATGAGAACCCTTCTTTGCTCAGCGGTATTTTGCTTAAGTGCACAACAGTCGCACCAGTTGTGCTGAAATCCATCCAAAATAACAGTTTTCGTTGAGCATCGACAGTAACGTGATGTTTCAAAAGTTGGTGTTCCAGCTTCAAACAACCGAGGCGAAAAGTTACATTTCGATTTGCAGCTCCGAGGAGAAGACAGTATTCGGTTCGGCGGTTTTCAAGCACTTGTTCTGTAATCCAGTAGATTTCGTTGGCGAAGCATCGGCCATCGTCATCAATAAGAAACGTCGCTTCTGAGCTTCCTGGAATCCAAGAATTGTTCCCACAAGCAATTCCAAGTCCTGCTACCAACCAGCAAATTTGGTTGGTCACCGGATCCAAATGGTACTGCAGGGCCTGACTGCCTTTGACCGTCAATAGATGTTTCGATGTTCCGTCAGTTAGTCTCCAAACCGAAGTTTGAGTTTCCAGATCTGCTAGACCAGGAACAAGCTCAGTGATGCTGACCGTTAATCGAAGGCTGCAATTGCGACCTTTGAGTAGAATAGGGAATTCGAAGGGGCAGATGCATGTGTATCCGGGGACGTAGGAGGAGTGTTCCATTTTGCCCGTTTGATTCTTCACATGAGGTTGGCACAAATGCGAACACTTGTGTTTTCCTGTGAAACATTCATGCGATACGTGATGACGCTGATCAACAAAAGTCCATTCTTGTTGAGTAATCGAGTCCACTTTTGATGAAGTTACATACGCCACGCTATGCTGGAATTTTTCAAGAAGACACCGCACTTTGAAGCTTTCGCGCCAGCAAATATCGCCGACCCGTGATGTTGGAGAGAACAAATTGCTGAATCTTGCCTTTATCTGGTCTTCGTCTTCGTTGAAGCCGAGTACAAGCGCATCAATTCGTTTTGAGTCGACCCGAAAATATCCAAGTTTCGTCGTGGCGCCGCGGATGTCTTCTTCGAGGTAATAAACGATATTGTTCTGTAGATCAATGGAATAGCCCTTGGCTGGGAGATCGAACTCACTGGAACCACGTCCAACGTAGCGAACATAAAAATCAAATCTACACCAATTGCAATAGCGGTAGATTTCAGCGTACGAAAATTCGGAACCGTCGAAACTAAAGCTTTCTGGTCGACTGATTTTGTACAGGGTTAGCGCTTGTGTCGGATCTGAAGACGTCTTGAATTGTACGTATCGACTGCCAGAAGTGATCCACGTTACTATCCACCTGTCGCAGTTTCCTTCTTCTGTCACTGAAGTAATTCTTTCTACTTCGCGAACAAGTAACGTAACAGGAAGGGTTATAAAGTTGTTGGGGTTTGTGAATTGATGGCAGCTGATCACGTAGTTGTCGTTTGTAGCGTGATTGACGACGCAGAAACGATGGAAGCTGCTGCTGGGGCTCCATATCTTCACAAAGTGTTTGGGAACAATCGCAGAATCGTTCAAAATCGCTGGTATGTCGACAGGATATTCCTCGCCAGTAAGTACGTTGATCACGTTAATGGGAGAACTGGAATTCGTCGACGTCCATGTTGCAATCAGCGTCTTATTTGATGCACAACTTTCTCCGCTTGGGTCGAGCGAACCCACTGGACAACCACAAGCGACATCGTGCGGATATTTGGGGAAACATCGATGGCTGCATTTTACGCAAGCATCATTGCTCGCAAAATCCGTTAAAGATGCTGTATCGATTGCAATTTGAGTGTATCGATGGGATGCAAGCTTTGGTAAGGCTGTAGGTGGAGATTCCTCTTGCAGCGTTTTGGTGTTGAAGCGGGTTAGCTCATTGGTCTGAAACCGTTCTGGATTAGTAAAATTTGATGGATTTATAATGTGTTTTGTATTGATTGAACCTGTTTGACTTACGAAGCGCTGGATGAAGTAAATGTATCCTCTATGGGCAAAAAAAGCCGAGGGGTTTGACAATGCTATTTGGAGCTGAATCCAAACTCTCCAAGATAATAATGTGGGGCTCAAGATGTCCAGCGATAGGCTACTCATGTTGTCATAGTGGACGTACCCAAGAAACCCAGTACTTGACGCTACGTATAAAACTTTGTATTCCACGTCGAACGTTGTACGGACTTCTGCGCCCAAATCAAATACGCCAAGCTCCTGCTGGAAAGCAGGTGTTGCTCCGCTGCCCAAATTGAATACTGTTGGCTCAGTTGTATTGAAAATCAGGAGGCTGTAGCCGGAATCGAATTCTGAGATCACTATGGCAAGTACCCCAGCGGACCAATCGATCGCAAATTCTCTAATCATCTCCCAAGTTGAATACTGTACTGTATCGCCGTCCTTGTTCAAAAACGTCATGAACAATCCAAAAGAGTTCAAATACATAAGTTTGTCACCGTCAGGACTCAAGTCAAGTTTCGAGTAATAAGGTTCTGAAGCTTTTTGGTTGAAAAAAGTGACCGGATTACAGGCGGTTGTTCCGTTAATGATGCAAGTAAACCAGGGCGCTTTTGCCAGGGTAAAGCAAATTCTGCCATGAATCGATCCAGATATGCTTGGAGTTGGAAGTGATTTCTGCATCTCAAATCTAGAAAAGTTTCCAGTTTCAACATCATAGCCTCCAATGACAACATTCGCCTCACGGAAATCTGTTGTTCGTCCATCGTCCGGTACTAGTGTAACTAGTGTTTGAACAGCAAGAATTGCAGGCCATTTTTCTTAAGGGAAAAGAGAATCTTTTAGTTGTTAAAAAGTACAAGGACTTGGCAAAAGGATTCAGACAAATGTTGCTCACTTTTTTCTTCGGATGCAGAAGTCTGTGCCGAAACTGTGGCGTCTATCGTTGTGAGGACTATCACCAGCACTAGGAATCGGAAATTTAAAATGACCGTCATTGTTGTCCTATACTCAAGCTCCACTCCGAAGGATGCTGCCGATGGTCATTGACTACAATGAAGCTGCAAATGGGAATAATACATATGGGCGCATTGCAGCTACGCCAGCCCTCGCTTTGCATCTTAAGTCAAGTTAATCTGAAGTCCAGTTAGATCTTATGTCCGGTGAATCTGGAGTCGAGTTAATCTTATGTCGTTGTGGAGTTAATCTAACTTCGATAATCTTTTGAGTCTCCCATCCTACGAGCAGTGCCGTTCATCAACGACCAAGTCAACTGACTGAAGCATAAGCATTTCCGTCTCTAGTCTCACAAGTTTGAATTTTTTTTATTCCATCAATGAGTGATATCCGGCTGAATATCGAAAGTTTCGTCATCCCGGAATTCCGTCTCGATTTGCCTCAGCCGTTGCTCATTCCCTGCAAGTTCGAGCATGAATAATATTCCTTGGAGCAATTCTGACGCTTAGAAAAGACTTGCATTTGTAAAGATTTACTTTTGTCACACTATAAGCAAAGAGCAATCAGAATGAAGTTCCAAGAATTCCTTATAGCTCAGAATGAACCACAAAAGCGTGAAACGTTCACTAGAACCAAATGTGGTAAGTAACAGTAACGAAATGACACAAGATGCATCACTGGAAGCGTTTGACAACTTGCTAATAAGCAGCTTAATATCTGAAGTGACGGGATGTTGGTATCAACGTTTCACAGTTTCAGAAATGCAAGCGGAAATGTGACCGGATGGACTTCTGAGTCTGGAACTACCATTTGCTAGTAAAACGCTAATGACAAACGTGATAGTAACTCTAACTGGTAAAATAACACGTTCTTCGCTTCATCGTCCAGTCCAAGTGAAAAGACGGCATACTCTTATACACCGTTATCTTCACAACAGCTCATGTTTATATATCAATAAATCGTACAGAACATATCGAAAGAATTGGATGCGAGAAAAAGCATGCAAGTTTCCGAGTATTTTATAGATATTATTCAGAATGATTCACAAGTCAACCGAGTCTACATTCCAGTTTCATGTTTCCAAGAGCCATCGCCACTTATAATCAGCCAGACCAAAACCGATCATTTTACCATTCCAGGAAATTGATTTATCAGCAAAATTCACCAGAAGCATCCGTGGGAAAGAATTCATATAACGATATAACGATTTTGTATTGGTACAAATCGTTAAAGCTAACAAGATGATTGCCATGTTGATTCACTTATGATTATAACAAGAGCTTCTCCAAATGAATCAGATCACAAAGGAATGCATCGTTATTGTAAAAAATAGTTTGGATCCTGTCCAGTAGGTCTTTTGTCGAAAAAGCAGAAGTCATCCCACATCGTGTACTAGTGGAAATTCTTGAAGCCGTCGACATTATTACCGTTTTTATCCACTTTGATTTTTGTACTCATTTGGCTCAAGTACATAATGAAGCAGAGTTTTTGCCTTCCTTTTGCTGGTTCCAGGTACCTGTAGAGTACATTTTTGCAATTTTCAGTATCCACTTAAAGGAGTTCTCATGCCAAATATAATTTCAGCTGTGTCAAGAGCAAAGAATACTTTTTTGCCTTCACTAAAGACTTTGTTATGCGCTCCAACGCCACCACCACTAACTACACTTCAGAAGTGGACTCGAGCATCGCCTCAGTCCCAAACGTTTCCCGCTTCCTCTTCTCCATTGTACCTCTCGCGGCCATAATCCGAACCATCGTCAGCTGGGTTGACGCCGGCAAGTTTGTGGAGTTCATCAACAATTGGCAGTATATTGAGCAGGAGTTTGAAAACGTGTTCCGCAACCAACAACAATGTGGAGACAAAAATGGCCCAAAGCCGCTGGTCTTCGTAGACCTGACGCTTTGGCGAAACAAGTTCCTCATGTTCTACGTTGCTATTCCTTCGCTCCTCTGCGTGCCTGTTTACATGGGCGGTAACGTACACTTCGACGAAGTCACAGAAGCCCTGCTGGTTGGCGCTTGTTCCCTGCACTTCATCGTGTTTCCTCTTGTGGACGATACAAGGACTTGCTTTGCACGTCGAGTCATTGCTGAAGCGTTCCATCAGGTTTGTTCGTTGCTAATTCTTTGAAAGCCCACTGGAAGTTTTGGACAGCTGAAGTTTTGAGATTTTTGCAGACCAAAGTCCAAATCCAAGGATGCATAAAATCCGGGCGTTTGGAGTTCCAGACGGTTTCAGCTTGGCGGGAATTCATCGACCTTGTTCGAAGCCAATGCTCGCTGTGGGGTCAGGTGGAGAGCAAGAATCCGGCGACTGCCATGGCGATTGCATCAACATTGCAGACAACGGCAGTTGTCTTTATAATCGTTCGAAGTTTCAACGAATTCTCTCGAGGCAGGTAACGGAAGGTGAAGTCGAATTTGGCTGCTAACGAAGTGTTGTCGATTTTTTTAATCCACAGAACGTTAGTTTCAGCAGCATAAGCGGCGAGTCCTGGTAATTCAGTTGACATGATTCGATACGTTGCGTTTCTGTCGAAGAGTTGGAAGACTCCGGGATTGAAGAGACTCTTCAATGTTGACCATTCGACCGAATCCTCCTCGGACGCTTTGTGGGAAACGAAGCTTGCAAGCTGAACGTAGTCAAAATTGCAGTATTCAGTCGACAGAGTTGTGAAGTCTTGGCCATAAAAGTAAAGTTCCGTCAGGGCCGAAAAGCTGAGCTTGTCATGGAAGGCGTGGGATACTTCACAGAGGATGTCAGCATTGTCCTTGATTTGCTGGGATTCTAAAGAACGATACAGCTGATCGATATCACGACGATTGCAGTTTGGCACAGATGTCGCTGTTGTTCCAGTGGTTTCTTCAAAGAAGTACACGGCAGATTCACTGAAGTTCCTGAGGGAACCCAATCTCCATGAATCTTCCTGTTTGTAAAGAAACCCGTTTGGTATAGTTGGATGGTACTTTTTGGACTCTTTGGCTTCGAGGACGCTCACGCTGTGTGACCACGGCTGTACCAAGTGGAAATGGAAGAAGGTTGAATTGGCAGCGAGGGATTCGACGGTCGGGACTACTTGTTGTTTGGACTTTTCCAGGCTGACAGTTTGATAGAAATCTTGACATTCATCAACGTTCCAGCTGTCTCGACACGCTTTGAAGAACAAGCCGAGGCAGCTTTGAATGTAGAAGTAGCGACTGTCGTCCTGAGGCAAGAAGCGCCAATTAAAGATGGTAAACCGACTGTCGAACTTGACCAGCCTCAAACGAGTCCGTGGACTTCTTTGGATGCTCACGGCTTTCTCTGGATGAGTTATCATAATAAGTTCCGAACGAAACGGGGGATTTCCTTCATAGCTCGCGCCATCTGGTAGTTCTTGATGAGTTTCCATAACGGCGAAGCCCGGAATATCGACAGACATAATTCGCCAACTTTTCTCGCTGTCGAACAAGTTGAAGACTTTTGGGTTGAAGCGACTTTGAAGTTGCGCCCAAGCTTGGTGGTCTTCCTGTGACTTGTTCGAATTCCGCTGCATTTCGTGGACTTTGAAGGCGAGCTGAACGTAGTCTTGAGTACAGACGAAAGCCGAAGTAGTGATTGCATCCAACATGGCGTTGTAAGCTCGGACCAGAGCTGAAGATTCCAGTTGGGCGTTGAACGTTTCGAAGAAGTTCCACAAGCGCCATTCTTGAAGCAGGTCGTAGTCGCCGGTGCACGAAGGGTATCAAGTTCTTGCGTCTTCAACCGTCGTGACGTTGGGAGAACCTTAAAATGGAACACGTTCAAGCTGAAAAAAGTATAGAATTACATGAAATGTTCGTGTCATAAACTCGCCTTCCACTGTGGTCATATCTCTCAAGTAAAAGAGGGCGCTGCAGTTCCAGGCTCGATCCCAATTAGAACACTCTGGTTCAGTAAGTTCGTCGAAGAACATTTCATTTCTTGAAACTGGCAAGTGGTCACCGAACGAGATCCAAAATGTCAAATTTTCCAATCTTGAAGTTATGGAATCTTTGGTCGGCAAAACATGAAACACCGAAGCTCTATCCAAGGGGCGAAATTGCTGGTAAACAACTCGATTCCATGCAAACCCACGTCCTTGATCATCCACAACGTCAATTCTAGCACCGAAAGCCATGTTTCTGTTATCCCAAGGTTCCATTCCCAAATTTTCGTTCCTTACAAAACCGAAGGCGAAGTCTGGTTTGTCAGCAGACATCAACGCCCAGATTTTCTTTTGGTCGAAAAGTTCAAATGTGTGCGGGTTGAATCGCGCTGCTATTTTGGTCAAAGCTGCTATTTCTTCTCCATCTGAGCCATTAGCGTTTTGTAGACTTTTGTGGACGTGGAAGGCCAATTGAACGTAGTCTTGAGTGCCGACAAGTGGCGACGAGGCAAGGATTTCGTCGAGGAGAGCCGAATACGCTTCGTGCAAGCGTGAAGATTCTGTCTTGTTGTCAAAGACTTGAAAGAAATCGTGAAGCCGGTGCGCATCGAGCAGATCGGTTTGGTATCTACAAGGCTGGTAGAGGGCGCGAACCTGCGCTTGCGCTGTCACGTTGACATCTGTAAATGTGATAAAACGATTTTCTCATATCAGCTTCCGTTAACCGCAAATGACTCACAGGGTCTTAAGCACTCACCGTTGGAGGAACTTCCACTTCGAAGAGTTTCGTTTTGGTACTTTTCAGAGCTGTCGGAATCTGTTAGGACTTCAACTGAGAACACAGTGCCCTTCCCCAGCTCCTCGCAGCTGACATTACCGGAAGCAAAAGCGTCATTTTGAATATACTGTGGCAATCCTCCGATGAGTTCAACTTCTTTCCCAGCTCTGAAGACACCCCCACCACTGGCCCACGCTTTCCATTGAGTCAGTCGAACTTGAAAGAATTGCGCATTTGGCTCCAGAGAAGCTGAAGTTGGGACAAGTCCAATTGGGTCATCCCAATAAAAAGCAATGGGCGAAAGTAAGTTGGCACCATATGCTCCAACAACAGTATATCCATGACCGCTCCCAGAGGGCGCCAACTTCCAGTTGAAGGCAGCTACATTCTCAATATATGGCCTCAGAGCTGAGTGAGTCGTTGGATATGGGTGAGGCACTTTTCCAAACACAAGCTCTAAAGCCTAAAACCGACTCTTCTGTCGCATACAAAGCGTAGCCGTTGAAATCGACTGCCCAGAACAGGAATGATTGAGTTTCGTTGAATAATTCAAACACTCGGGGGTTGAAGCGCTTCTTGAGTTCCTGCAAAGCTTTGTGGTCTTAGTCTCGGTCAGCTCCTAAACTTTGCTCGAGTTGGAGAACTTTCAAGGCCAAATCCACATAGTCGCTGCTGCACAACTCCGAAGAAGACAGTATCAAGTCCAGCAGAGTTCCGTAAGCCTCCGCAAGTACTTGCGGCGATTCCCGTTCGAAGTTCAACTTTCTGAAAACGTGGCCCAGCCTCGATTGCTGCTGGTTGGCGAGGTCTTTGCAAGTGTTGCAAGCCGGGTAAAGGTCTTTCACTCTGGTCGACGCGGAGCCAGCTGGAGGTTCTGAATCCAGTTCTTGTTCTTCTGAAGGGTTTGAGGAGATTGCTGCAAGATCTTCATTTTCTAGAATTGAATTATGACGGATTAGTCAAGTTGATTTTCTCTTGTAAATCTATTGAACTTTTCAAGAATTTTAAGAGTTCTTGTATTCAATTCTAGCAAAAATCAGAATTCACTCATATTCATATATTCAGCGTTGGTGGATATGTTTGAGCTGGAAAATAATTCTCGTGATGATGCCTACCTGAGCTCTCATTGGCTGGCAGTGTTTCAGTCAAGTCAATACAAGTTTCTGGAAATCTGGAGCAGATGAGTGTGAATTCCTTTGGAATTGCTCCACCTGCTGGAACTGAATTACGACGAATTAGTCACGTATTACTTCTTTCACTTATAAATATTTCAAAGTTTTTGAAACGTACTCATTGCGGAGGAAATAGAAAAATTCACAATCAGCAAGAAGCCAAAACATAGGCCCTGCTGGACAGAGACAGCCATGTTTGTTGTTAGTGCCAGCGTCAACTGGTAGAACTGATGAGATTCTTCGAACTTTCATTGCGTTTTATAGAGGATTTGCAGTTTTAAAGATAATCTCCTTATGGGCTGATGAGTTTCTGCGAAAAAATCCTACTTGACTTGAACGTGAAGACTTTGTGAAGAAACAGAAGAAGCTCGTTCTTATCTTAAATTCTTGCTTAATATCAATCTCATAAGGCAGCATATGAATTTAATCCTGCCAGAAGCTGAAACTGCGTCTTGTAATATTCTCAGAAAAAAGTTTTTCAAATGTATCAGACCCTAGATTTATTATGATCTCTCCAATAACGCTTATCTGTCAGATGCTAAAGTCGATAAAAGTGTTAATCATTTATTAGGAAGTGACATGGCTCGATTGACCCAATATATGTTTGGCTGGAACAGTTCTCGAGAATAAGAATTATTCTCCCTAAGAATTAAAGCTGGATAAATGAGAACCCTGGTGTTACCAGCAATGTCTGGTGAGAAGGTGGTACCAGTTCGAATCGAAACTGGATGGCATTTAACAAATGTTCTTCCATACACTTGCCTCGATAAAATATTAATATTATTGAATCCTTATGACAACAGACTTTTAATTTCTCTTCCTTCAAATCATGAGTAGCTTTCAAAATTCAATGTGTATTTGAAAAATGATGAAAATGGAAAAAACGTTGGACACAACATGACTAAAACATAAAAAACAAATTTAAACAGTTTTTCTGTTTGTACAAAGCGAGTTTTAGTAGGCCGTTTTGACATTTGCTCAAGCTTCAGAATTGCTGATCTTTGCCAAAGTGTCCTTCAAAGCCTTGAACGAAGGTCTCTGGGCGGGATCCAGTCGCCAGCATGGAGACAGCAGTTGCTCAAACGTTTCTTCAGGCATCAATGGCGGGCATCGAAGACGAACTTCCCCGTTTCCTAGAGCTGCAACGAAAGCGTCATCTAAGCCCATGTGGGCAAACGGTACGTCGCCAAAGGTGAAGATTTCCCACATTGTAACTCCAAAGCTCCATACGTCAGCCTTTGATGA
>JAQGBJ010001373.1:0-23747 GCA_034698345.1 Sphaeridia pumilis | reverse complement strand
ACTAGATTTTAGACGGGGTGAAAGTGACAAGTCTTCTAGGCGTCTAGCGTCCTGCATACAAAATAGAGGAAATTCTAGAGGAAATTCTAGAAAATGTGTGTATATGTGCACGCCCTATTCTTGTGTACTTTAACTGCCATTCATAATTTGGTCGGCTTTGGCAATGGGACCGGAAAAGGCGGCAAGAACAAGAAATTTTGAATCGCCAACAGACAAGTTACAAGAAACTTTCCAAGTCGTTGAATAATCAACGATGGAGCATAGAGAGAAAGTCATAGAGTAATAAAATCTACAGACTGCATCCAGAATGTTAAAAGAGATGAATTATTATTTCAATGGCTCCGCAAGGACCAAAAGTCATAGAGTTCAAATGACTGCTTTCTCCTCCTGTTGGCTGCATCTCTTTTCCACCCGCGGCGCGGAGCGCGCAGCGGGAATTTCAAATTTTTAAAAATTTCTAGCTTTGACATAATTTTGTCCCCCCCTTCCTCTTTCTCTTCTGCACTTCTCATAAGAGCGCGGCGGTAAATTCAAAATTTTGAAACTCTCCAGCTCTGACAGCTCAGCTCTCCGCGGGTCATAAGCGCGCGGCGGTAAATTCAAAATTTCAAAACTCACCCACACTCTTCGCCCTATTCATTTGAGCAGTTTCACATGCGCATATATATACACGATTGCAAAATTTGGCACCAACCCCAACGCAATTCCGATCCCGAAAACTGATATAAAATGATTTAAATGACCCGCATTTACGCACAAAAAATGCGCCAAAATGCAATGCATTTCAAACGCCTTCTTCTTGTATCTTTCCTACTCTTCAGCTTGGTATTTCGCCCTTATAACATTTTTTCCTTCTTGCCATGTTCCATAATATAAAGTTGTATCATTTGATAATGAATTTGCTCCCTCTCAGATATATAATATACGCTCTTGTTAATCTGACTGACAAAACAGCCGGGTTGAATGTACGTTATCTTATGTGGGTTTGGCGTACAAAAAATGCGACTATTGAAGCAGCGCAGCGCAAAAACAAGTTTTTAAACAGCCAAATCGTATGCCATTTTATATACACAAAAATTCATACGCATTCTTCTCCTTCCTTCTTCCCAATCTCATATCATATTATAAAGGTAAAAAAGGCAAAAAATCTGGAGAAGTCTTCAGGTCATGCTTCGTTTAACGTATAACAGGATCAAAGGATGGAAAACAACGAGACGAACATAGTCTAAAGCCAAATGGAAATTTACCATTTTCAAACCCACGCGCCTTCAAAAATTTCACCCTTTTTTATTTTATTACGGCTTGTTTAAAATTATAGGACTCGTAAGTCATAGATATCATTCTGATATATACTCAATGGCTTTTACTCAATGACACATATTTTTATGATCCTATCCTCCCTCCCTCTCGCTCTCTCCTCATCCCCTCGTTTAAATACCCGCCAACCATGTAACCGATATTCATCTTTTCAAAAGCCTTAAATTCTATGGCTTCTTCGTCACCCGCTTCAGGCGTCGTTCCAACCAATGCAATCCGATACGGCGCTTCCGGGATGAAGAATCCGATAGAATCACAACAACGAATTTTCCGCAAACATTCACTACTGTTTTCCTATTAATTCACGTCACAATTTTCAAGCCTTTCTCAAGTCCCATTTCGAGCCTACTTGACGTCTAGCGCTTTTCTCTAGATTCTAGATTCCATGACAAGAAATAGAAGCGTATATATATTTTCATGCACTTTTGATGCATATCTTTCCGACATTTTCATTAGATTCCCATGGGATTCTCTCTTCGCCCAAGGCTATGGAACATGCAACTTTTGCAAAACTACTTGAAGAATATTCGCTTCCTCATCTCCTGAAAATACAGCATTTGCTTCCTGTTTACAGTAATTAAATCGTCACAATTCGCCATTATAATATACGGTAATTAGCCCGCAATCCGTTCCGGACTTCGTCCAAGCGCGACGAATGGCGGGCGGAGCCCGCCATTCAGTCAGCAGCGCTCAAAAGCTTTAGAAGCGTACAGCGCTTCTAAGCGAGTATCTCGCATCTCTCCTATCTCAAAATCGTCTAGTTGCAAGTGCAGGAGGCGGAGCTTCCGTCATAATATATGTGCATCTAAAAGTAGATTACGACATGGCACACACACGTCTTGTTCTTCTTCTCAAACACGATTTTCACTAGTTTCTAGCTTCTAGAATTCTAAAGGAACACACAAGCAACTTGTCCATGTTTACTCTCTAAACAAAAGCTACGTAAGAGCGCTAGAAACTAGAACGCTGTATATTTTGCAGATTTTCTAAAATACATGCGAACGTCATTGTCTCTCCAAAAGGAGAAAAGTCATAGAGCATAATCATGCTTGCTGGCGAATCATAGAGTTAACGAGCATAGAGTAACTTTGCGTAGTAGTAAACATGAGTTAGCTCCTTCCGGGGTAAACTTAATGGTAAAAAGATGCACATATATCCGAATGCCTCCTTTCTCCTCATACAGCGTGCTGCATCTTCCGCTCGCTTAGCGCTCCGCGCTCCTGCGCGCGCTTTTTAAAACACACTGTATGATGCATACAGTGCGCACTAAATTATCATCTTCTTCTTCTTCTTTCCAGTTGCTCCCTTGTTTATGTTTAAAAAACAACAAGTATTAATGGGCCCCGTTATGAAAACGGAAAAGATATTTCCACATTTTTTCAACTAAAAATATGGCGGCGGATCCTCCGCCGCCAGCGCTAACAACAACGCTGATATTCACATGGAATCTTTTGTTCATCCACCGACCAAACCGGGTAGTTTAGCTTGCCAAAAGATATCCGAAAAACATGTTTTATCCAAGCCTATATTTCCATCTCGCCAACGAAACGGTGAGAGGACACGTTAATCTGGATCTACGATCCTAGAATTTTATAGAGCCGGCAACAACAATTTTTCAATGCATCTCAAGCCGGCGGAACTCTAGCAAATTTCAGCCGGCTAATATGGCCTTTTTGGCAATGAAAAAGCCTACAACAGTCTAAACCAATAAAAGCCATTACTAGACGCCGTTTAAAAAGCGTTTTGAAAATAACCCAGGTAGCAAGAAACTTTACGCTTCGCTTGAAATTAAATGGCAAAAACGTTCTACTTGCAAATTCAGCAATAAGACTGTTATCAAAACCGCATGCTTTCATTAGAGACATGTGAGGAGAGACTTGAGAAACACGTTCTAGACGCGAAACTAGAAACTAGAGCCAGAAGCCTTGTTATTTATTTGGGCGGACACTTACTTCCAAGACTCTTGCACTTTCCGAATATCTATAGGTGCAAAATAGCGCTAGACGCGTCCTAGACGCGTCTAGTAAAAGCTAGTAAAAGCTACGCACTCGTACAAACATACACACACAACTGACTACAGCCACATACATTAATTGTAAGTGGCAAAGTTCCGAAACAGCCCAACCACTTGCTTAATTACTAATTACGAACCTCCTAGAACACTAGAAGACCATCGGAGGCAAAACTAGTAAAAAAGAGGGCGCTGCTGCTCCTTGCTCTCCTGCTATATATGATTATTATTATTACTCTTCTTCCCTCTAACTAACTCAACCGTATATAAACCATGTAAAGCAATAATAGACAAGGGCAGCCATTAGACGCGCCCTTCTAGAAGGCACTAGAACAAGTAGCTCTCTGAACCCCTCATAAAAAGGCTCATTGCCTTGGCAGCAGTTTCAAGAGTTTGTCCATTAAATGCACCATTTTGTGACGACTCTTCTAGAAAAAATAGGGGAAAATATTTCGTCTTGTATATTATTGAAAGTTGTAAAGTGTTCTTAGAAACACTAGTTTTTTTCAAACTTGGATCTAGAATCACAGGATCAACTATCAACTAGATCCATTACCAATAATCACACTCTTAAATTCAATGTTCAAAAAGCTCTAAAGTTGCTATGGTTTCCAAAGAGTGTAGCAGCACACAGGCAGCACAGGTGCCTTTGAAGGCGCATCTCTCAGCTACCATGGCTGTTAATGGTGAAAGCCATCGAGTAAATCACACATCTCGATGGCTCGCAGGGCTACTGTTGTTGTTTACGTTTTCTCTCTCCTCTTGAGTGTTTCCAAAGTTTGTTATTTAAGAGCGTTGCCTAACACGTGTTTCAAGTATCCATTAGCAAGGCCATAATACAAGATGGCGTTTGAGGTAATATAAGACATGGAGTTTTATGAGTTGCTGGAAAATTTTAGAAATTTTTTTCAAAATCTTACCTTGACAATTAAGAAAAACGGAAGAAGTCGACGTGCCAAAAACCGGCTGAAGTCCCAATGACACCATAGTAAAAACTACTAAAAAATTTGCAGTTTTCTCTATCAATCACTCATTTGGCCGCACAAAAAATTCACTTTAGTTCATTGTTTCTGTACGCCAAAACCGGAATCACAAAGTGTCCAAGCTTTACGACGATATCTGGAGAAGAGATAACCATAAAAAAAGTTGCATTATTACGTACATACAAATGGCTTTATATCCTCCATATAAATACATGTATAAACTTTTGTTTCTTGTAGGAGCCTCATCCAAAATTGCAGTCATTTTGGTTACGTAGCGTATAATGTGTATTTTAACTTGCTTTTTATGCAACAATAAAAAACGTAATGAAAATGCATGAGAGAACTCTTACAGCTCTGGAAGGCCAAACTTACTTTTTGCTGTTGTTTCAAGCGCTGCTGTTGCTCAACTTGTTGTACCGGAAGGAAAGACTGGGTTTCTCAAGAATAAAACACACACAAATACAACAGTAAGATACTGTAACAACGCTCCAGGCGAAGCTTCAAACACGAAATGGAACAATAATAATAACAAGATTTGAACGAAATGGTCTTGGAAATCTACTGTTTCTCCTTGGTCTTCTTCTTCTGAGGTTTCGTGAACAAACTTTGGTGGTTGTTTCGGCTGCTGCTGGATCTGTAAGAAGAACAAGGTGGAAAAAACGTGAGAAATTGCACGACAAGTCAACTCGGATATTATGCGTAAACTATACAAGAAACTGGTAAAACAAAAACCTGTTTTGCTATCAGCAAAACATTTATTCTGCAGACTCTGAATGAGTTGAAACTTGGACGGAATCTCAATGGACATGAACATGAAAAGGTCAAACGTGGAGGAGGTACAAAAATCTTACCGTAACAAAAGCCTAAAAGTCTTCAAACCATTTCAGCATTGGATATAGAAATATACGGGACACTGGAACACTGAAAGTCACCAAAAACTGAAGAAGTTGCCGAGGATTAAGAGGGTCGAGAAAGTCGTTTCAAAGTTGAGTTTTTGAAACGCTATTGCGGGGATTTAATAACCCGTGTGATGATTAAGCACCTGGGCAATTTACACACTTGGGTAGACACAAAACTTGCTTCTTCTCTTCTCACCACAGTCAGACAAAATTCGCAAAGATGCGATTCTCTCGCCAATGCTATAGTGGATGCTGAGAAAGGGTTAAACTTGTAGTTTTACACTGTATTTACCATGGGTTTCAACGAGAGTTTTGAACACGAATGACGAGGGCAACCTCTCGACTCTGATGCCAACTTGCGACTAACCAGGCTGAGTGGGGGAAGGCTGGAGAAAATAGTGGGAAAGGCGAGTGGCAAAACCGGCAGCGCTGTGCTAGGAAAGCGCTTTGGGAAATATCGGTGAGCGGGAGTAGTAGTATCGGAAATAGTGGCAGCAAAGGCGAAAATTTCCTTTGAAAGATGGAAAAGGGTTGATGTGCGAATTTTTGCGGTTTGATATCAAAACTACAAAGCAAATACACTGGATTTTGGTTTTGGTCTCTATGAAAAGTTGTTGTGGTATCAAAGGTTATGAATGACCTTGTTGATTTTTGATGTTGAAAGTTCTAAGTCGGGATTTGGGGCTGGTAATCGAATATGGAATATTTGGAGGTTGATTTAAAAGGAATTAAAATGCTGATGACACAGATTAGATGAAACATAGAGAGATTTAGGAACTGAAAGGTGAGAAAATTATGTTTATAAGTCGTAAAATGTGTGTGCAAATGAAAATAGTGGATCTCAAGAAGATTTTTGGGTTTTAAAAACCTGATTTTTGAGGCCGATTTGACGAAAAGGGGAAAAAATTCAAACGTTCAGATCAGAAAACACTTGACTATGTTGTTGAGAAGCTGCGTGTTTGTTTACAAACAAGGTGTAAAATCAAAACATTGGAGAGAGCGCCATCTAGCGAGCTCGCATCTTACTGTTGCGAGAAAATCATCTGACAGTTCACAGTTTTCGGCTTGCCAAATGAAAACAAACTTTGGGATTTTGGAATTTGTGCGGGCTTGTGTTAAGTTTTTGTAATTAAAGTTAATTAATTAGTGTTTTTCTGTTAATGAGAATTTAGTAGTAATTTGGTAAAAGGAACAAAATACAGAAAAGTACAAATAATAAACAGGTAAGTTAAAGTTGATGAGGGGATTTGGGGGCGTTGTCAAGAATTGGGAAGTTGTTTTCGGGATTGTTGTGTAAGCTAAGTAAGCAACATTGAATAACTTTGATTTTCTTGATGTTTCAGGGTTTTCTGATGTCCTGCAGAAACTGATAATTGAAGCCAAAAGCTCTTCGCATTCTTGAAAGAGTAGTTTGAAGGTGAGGACATAATTTCCAAAGCTAATGTTGACATGTGATACAAAGTAGAATTAAATCCTGAAGTCACGCTTGTTTTCAATTCGAATAGATCCACGACAGTACAATGGCAAACCACTCGACAGGAGACCAAGTGACGTATGTCCAACAATGGTTCAACACCTGGAGTGACTACCAACGAGAAGATTTCATCCATTGTATGGCTTCCAAGGTGTCGGCTGAACCGTTGGTTAACGGAATCACGAATGGATTTCAGAGCTTAGATACCAGTGGTCGACCGCCTACATTGTTTACTTGCCAGGTGAGTTCTATGAGAATGCTGATTTAAGTGGTTGAAGAAACTGTTCGGAAGGATTTTGAATATTTTGTGTGGTTCAGGTCAAGCTGTTCAATGATTGGTGGCCAAACTGGTCCGAAGAAGATCGAGAACGGTTCGCGACATTCCTGAAAGAAAATACTGAATTCTGGAAAGAAGTTGAAGCTGAAATTAGTGGGACTCGACGCAAGATCCAGGACGATTTCTTTATTGTGCCAGAAATTTCGGAAGAAGCGAAAAAGAAGATGGCAGAGCCCAAGATGAACGGAGTTGAAGTCGCTGTGGAAGCTGTGGAACAGGAAGTACCGAATGACACTGCAAAAGAGGAAACAGTAGAAGTTCAGGCTACCAACGGTAATGGTAATGGTGAAGAAGTGATGGCGGCAGAGCAATAATGACATTTTCATTCCAAAAGTCAAAGTAACAAAGACTGTTACGCATTCCTCAGAGCTACATGAAGATCTTCAAAGACATGTGTGTATGTTGTTGATAGTTTTGTGAGGCTAGAAAGAGGCCATTTTCTAATACGTTCCTAACTAGCACGTAGTTTTGACTTTGATTTAGAAGTAATCTAATATATGGCTAGTGTTTATAACGTTTGATGAGAAACTGTAGCAGCTATGCATTTAAGTGGCAAGTCAAAACCCCTAGAGGGCTGAATGTTCTTTTTGAAAAGTATGTAACCTGATTAGTTTCTTCTGATTAAAGTATGTCAGTCGAAGCTCTATCCTTTTACTTCCGGTCAAGACAATATGGGGTATGGACACACTAAAATCTTTACTCGCTGAAGGTTACTCAATTTTAAACAACGATAGGTATACCATACGTTCTCAATCAAATCCAACAGATAATGCGATATCCTAAGTAGACGTCTTCATCTGATAATAGTGATATGTCATATTTTCTATTACTGGCTCCTTGTTTTCCTCGAAAGCCAAACATCAATAAACTGAAAAACCTCTCAGTGCTGCCGCATACCCAAGTTCGGCGAGTAAGTTATTCGATCGAAGCGTGAGAAAAACACTGTTCTTGGTGGTCACTCAAGGCATCGGATCTTTGGAGACATGTATGGACCTATGCCCTGCAAAGTAGTAACACTGGATTATACCGTTGTTGTACCCATAAATTCGTGAGATGCAGCAAAATTTGAAGCGGCAAAGCAGAGCTACCAATGAAGCAATTAATTTAATCGGTAGAGAGCATTAGCTGCAGTTCTAGCAATCGATAAGCAGAAAAATTGGGCACAATCAAAACACAGTAGCAATCCTTGAAATCAAGCCATCAATTGTACGTTTTGTATCAATTATTACCTTCACTTTGGTTTTACTATCGATGTAGGTGACGAATTTGGAGTTTCCATCTTGGCTGAGGGTGGATATTACTTTGTGCAGTTCATTTTTGACAACGCTTTCAGCTAGCTTGAAATAGTCCTCTACTGTTAGATCTCCTCTGGTGTCAAAACATGTGTGCCTTGGTGGCCGAAACTCTGGAGCTGGTTCGTAATTTGTTGTAAAATACGCGTTACTGGGATAATCGTGGGGCAATTTGTCGGATATTCCTTGTACGTGCTTGTGTTTTCTATAATGGTATGTCGCCAAATCATCTGACCCAAATCCGCACGGTTTCATTTTCTCATTGAACATTGAGACTTCAGTCTTTAAATCATCGTACCTACGGTGTACAGTTTTGATGACTTCTTCTTTTCCCACTCCAGTGTACAGTTGTAGAGCCAAAGATTTCGCACGTTTGCCCCAGTTGCCGCTTATACTGTAATGTTGTTCAACTTGCTGAAGGCTCCAGCCACTTTCTAGTCTCTTCCTAAATTCCTCCTTGAACAAGTTCTTCTCCAGTGCGATCTCACAAGCAAAATATTCTGATGTGCAAATATAATTTTCGAACGAGTTGCATTCCATAAAAATGGCGAATTCGTGCACTATTTTGATTACTTCGGAGTCGTTGTTGAGGGTATAATGTAGCAAAGTAAACAGCATAGACTTTTCCTTCCGGCTCAAATTTGCGAATATTTTGCGGCCGCCAATCACAATGTTTGATACGCTGGTGGTAGATAGGCTTTCGCATAATTGTCTTATAGCAAGATCCAGAGTGCATTCGAATCTGATCCGGGACTTCTTGTAAATATCTTGCGATTCCACGAAGTGCTGCTTCCGTATTACAGCTGACCGTTCTGAAGCGGACTGGTTGTCCAGTTTTTGTTTCCGTAGAAGCGAGCAGATGTGTTCTAAGGAGTCCTTACATGTTTTCGAGGTTGAAAAAATGGTTTGGCGATCTGTCAAATCCACTTCTTGTAACTTCATTGGATGTATGATGAGGTCATTGTTAACATTCAGTTGTCCTCTATATACACCTTTCTCGTAGCTGTAAGGAAACATTTTCACCTGCAATTGAGGAACTACAGTAAGCAGTTGCAAACTTCAAATAATTTCCGAGAGTAATGTTGATGTTTACCTTCTTGTTGTTAACATTTGGATCTGCCATCGTATTGTACAACTTTTCTATGTTATCCACACGATGCAGGGTTTTGATAACCCGGGCATTTCCTCGAAGTTTTGCTTTGCCTCGAAGTTTTCCGACGTGCTTTTTGAACAACTTTCCAGCTGATCTAGACATTACATGGAACTGCTGATTGATCACATGAAGCTGTACTTTCGTGTACATAGTCTCAGGTGTCGTAAACTTGATGACTGAGCAGAAGCAGAAGGAACAGAAAACTGCTAATTGGCCGATGTCCAACAGGTCACATTCGCTTTTCGTCGCCTTCTCGATCACGTTGAGACTCCAAGTAGTTCCCAAGCAACTAATAAGCAACCGACAGATTTGACCAATGTATATCGCTTTTTGTATCGTATAGTCCATGATTTCACCGGCTGAAGCTGCGTTGAACAGCGATGTGGCAATCTTTTCTTCGGCGAATCCCAAAAGTGTGTTGGCAATGCTGCTGACAATCAAAAGCAAATGGAATTCAGGTTCAATCGGTTCATTTGGTGGCGTACTAATCTTCCATTTCCCATTGTTTTGCTTCCATAGGTTGCTATCTTTAAACAAAGGTGAAGATATCGCTGAAGCGTTCGCGTATAAAATAGAACCTATAGCACTCATGAAGACAGCAGCCAGCAAACAGACGCCAAGTAACTCCAAGCAGAACTTCATCCCTAGCTTTTTCATATGTCGGTACTTATCAACTCGATCTTTGTGACCAGCGGACCAAGGCAACATTGGCTGGTCACATTTAACGAATGCAGATTGTCCATTAGCGACGCGGCAGCCATGGTCTGGCGGTGCAGCTGAGCTATCCTTCTTAGCCGTTGCTGCTTGGTAGTCCATGTTTCTGGAACAGAAGAACGTGAATCAATTGATACATAACCAAATTTCGGAATGAATCCATTAATTTGCGAAATGCTATAGTCAAAAGTGTATATTTAACAACTATTCCATACCTTCTCCTGGCTTCCGAGAACCACCAGTGACTTGTAGGTATTCCCTCCAATTCTTCATTTGTAGGATCAAAGTCTTCGACTCCAAGCTCGAGAATTCCGGTTCGCTGCACTTTCTCCAAGCAAGAGTCCCAATCCAGCATGGAACCCATCAGGTCAAAAAGGTGTAATGCTTCTTGAACTGTCTCCGATTGCAGTTTCTTGCACTGATCAATCAAGAATTGAAGCCCAGATCTCTCAACCTTCGACCATCCATAAGATCCACCAGCTGGGAAGATGATCGTTATGTGGGAGACGTAGATGTCCATTTTGAAAAGCATTGACGGAATCTGTTCAGCAAGTATCTTTTGTTCTTGTTTCGAAAACTTAATCTTGGCTAAGCCTGCTCTGTACATCAGTCGGAGTAATTTTCGATATTTCCTTTCTATGTAGGGACAGAGTGTTGTTGCCTGGAACTGACATTTCTTCATTACTTGGATAACCTCTTTTTTCAGTTGTTCTCGCTGTCCCATTCTGTGGGTCAAATCAGAAATGAAATTAAATCCAATATTCCAGCTTTGATTGCAACTTATATCTAGAACGTAAAGTACCATTGCTCGCTCGAATACTTTTACTGATAACTACATACCTTATAAAACTTCTGTTTAAGAACTATGAATGTAGGCGTTTAATTTGAACGATAGTTCGAAATTTACGTCAATTTTATTGTCTTTTGGTAGTTTGGATCGGCAAAACAAATTTGATCCCAGTGACGAATTTGAATCTCCCGCGGCGCCCTCTCAATGGCTTTACTCAATGACATTCGCTGCGTATATTCACACGTTCTGTACACAAGTCTGATAATCATTTTCAGTTTAATTGGTAAACAGTTACCACAATACATATATATACACCTTGAAAAGCGATAGGTGCAAGCAAATACGTTAATCTATCTAATTCGTCACATTTCATTCCAGAAACGTTAAATCACATCACAACTGACAATAATTCATACCAAAGATCAAATTTACTGATGCGGCCTTCTGAAGTAAATCATCATTCCCAAAATTCCAACGAGGATAGTGAGCAAGTACAAGTCCCAGTTAGGTCCAAGTGCTAGGATAGGTTGTATCACTGAATAATAATCACTCCATCCACGGGCAAAATCAGCAGCTCCAACGGATTGCAAAGTGGATATCAATGATAACTTAATCAAGGCTAAGGCTACAGGGACTTTAGCATCCACACTTGTCTCTGCAGCCATATCGTAGAATCGCTTCGCCAAATGAAGATCTTGCTTCAGCCCTAGGCCTTGTTCGTGCATGTACGCAAGATTGAACATGGCCTGAGCGTTCCGCTGCTGTTCCGATGCTAGTCTGTAATGAGACGCTGCTGAAGCATAGTCGATTGGCGTGCCCCAGCCATAGTAATAGTAGTCACCAAGTCGAACTCTAGCATGAGAATATCCCTGAGCGGCCGCTCGACCCCAATGTTGCAGTGCACGGGCTAATACTATTTGTGATGTACCCGATTCTTTTCTTTCTGCTTTGTCACCTTCGGGCGCCGTTGACGCATCAACTATAAGTTCAAAAGCAAGCATTAGATATTAGTACCACAAACACAAAATTGTATTTATAATTGGCACTTACATCTACCAAAAGCTTCTTGCAACTCGGGCCCGATTTCCCCACGTTCCAGCATGAAAGCCGCGTTACTCTGCGCTGCCTCATACCCAAGTTCGGCCAGCAAGAGATACTTGATCAAAGCATGAGAAAAACGCCGTTCTTGGTGGTCACTCAAGGCATCGGATAGTATCAGACCCCATCTACCACGTTCAGCAACAGTTTTGTACAATTCAACAGCAGCGGTGCATGACCGAATCATTCCGGTTCCAGTAGCATGCATCTGAGCCAAGTTGTAGATCGCAAGGATGTGACCAGATTGTGCTGCCAAGTTGTAGTACTTTGCTGCCTGTTGATAGTCTTTTCGGACACCAATGCCACTCATGTACATGTTGCCTAGGTGGAGTTGTCCATCAACCCAGCCTGTAACAATGCGCATTTGATAAATAATTCCTTCACAAGTAATCACTCAACATGCCAAAAAGCTGCATACCTTGATCTGCAGCCATGGTGAAGTAGTGCATTGCCTTATTCGGATCTTTTGGCAAACCTCTACCAGTCAAATACATCAATCCCAACCCGCTTTGACCCACAGGACTTCCTTGATCAGCAGCTCGCTGAAACCATCTCAAAGCAGTTGCATTATCCGCTTGAACAGCGTCGTTTCCTTCCAAATACATCTGCAAAAAATTCAATGGGTTATTCAACAAATTTCTAGCCTTGAAACTGAGCAGCCATCATTAATCAACAGACTATTACCTTCCCCAAGAAAGCCATAGCAATTGCACTACCAGCATCAGCAGCCCGTTGAAAGTATCGCAAAGCTAGATGATGGTCGGGGGATATTCCTCTTCCACCTTGGAAATGCAGTTGGCCCAATCCAATCTGGAAGATAACAATTAAACAACTTTCGTTTATATTCTAGATTCCAGTCAAGTATGAATCTTTCATAACTTACCTGTGCTTGCAAATCCCCTCTCTCTGCCAACATGGTGTAGTAATCAAGAATATCTGAGTTCAGAACATTTCCACCGGAAGTTCCTGTACCCTCAAGCTCATCCAACAGTCGAGTTCTTTGAATTGCTGGCCCCGTTCCGGCAGCACTGACCTCCGATGCCACAGTCGCTGCAACTCTTCTATACTGCTCCAACGCTTTTTCACAACTGGCAGTGACTCCAATACCTCCCCAATATCTGTATCCTAGCGCCATTTGAGCCCATGCTGAACCAGCGATGGCTCCAAAGGTGTATTGAACAATCGGCAGGGATGCACTCAATTCCACATTCATGCCATTGCCATGAAGAAAGCCCATAGCCTGCAAAAAGTTCATAGTTTCAGAACTGCAAATACACAACCATGTTTATCTGAAAATCCTCACTCACCATCTGTGAATTCGGGTATCCTTCAGAAGCTAATTTTGCAAACTTTTCGTGTGCAGCCTGAATATCCAACGGCAAAGGTCCAATGAGCTGAGCCCACGCAATCAACTCAATAGCCCGCTTGTGACCCCTCAGCGAAGCTTGCTGTAGTAGATGATATGCCTGCTCAACATTCTGAGACTTTCCAACACTTGTCAATATTTGCACACCGGTCGCTTCTCTCGCAGCTGATGGTCCCAAAAGTGTCATTGCAACTTCGTACATTTCTTGTGCTGGAAAAACAAACGCTATTATTATCTCAAACTTTCAAAATGCTTCACCCACATTGGCAATACCAACATCAAACCCTTCTCATACCTTGAATATCAACTGGATCGCTATTAGCAGGTACTTCTGGTTCCTTCTTGCTGTCCGTCCCAGCAAACTTTTTGGTTAAATCCGGTGGAGGCACTATATGAATAACTTCAGGAGGTCCAAACTTGATCTTGATAGCATCAACTTCATCCACTCCATCAGCTTCATTCTCCGCTTGACCCGACTTTGGCAAAGACTTGATATTGATATCTGTATCATCTCCATGAAATATAGACTTGGCTGGAGGACTAAACTCTGGAGTGTCTTCGTTCTTCACATACTCCGAACCGCTTCTTCTCGACGACCCATCTGATTCATCCCCGTCTCTTGAAGTTGATCTTCTACTACTGCTCCTACTACCCGGAGAATCCGTTTCAGGCTTACAGTTTGACTGATACGAGCAAAGTAATAATACACCTATCACAGTCAACGTTGTGGATAATGATACTTTCACCATCTTGTAGCCTTCAGCCTGTAACCTCTCAATCTGACTAGGAAACTATCTCACAACAGTACACCAAAGTACTAACACCATTTACAAAGTTTTCTCCATTCAATCACAACCTGTCCAAGCTTGAACAACTTCAACTGTTGCTGACTTTTCTTCATTCACAATCCACTGGAAGTTTTACAATGTGTTGGCCTTCTTCTTCGATAGAATCAAGTGATGTCCATCGGATTAATGGATGCAGGTTGTAGAAACTACGTAGAAATAAAGCAGATGTCATTAGATTTTTATTCAATTGCTATTGATTTTCTTGATAATCAACTTGTAATCTCACCTTTTAACGCTGCAGATGACATTACCTTCAGCTTTATTAATGAAGGTTCGCTTGATCTACGTAGATTAACGACAGTTGAGAATATTTCATAAGCCGATCTTCCGTCGAACCTGGTAGAATCGATCAATATGTAAACAGCTTGAATATCAAACCATCTCAAACTCACAGTTCAGTAGAAAATGTTTGTTTACGTGTATAAAACACTAAAACTTTAGTTGTGTTTATATGCACAAAACAATATTTATAGGAAAAAGACTTTAAACTCGGCACAAATTTAAATTGGCCACGTCAGGAACGCGCGAGGTTTGAGCTTTTGAGGGTATTGCTATTCCTTTGGCCAGGCAAAAGTGTTCCTATGCTTCAGCATTGATGAACATACGGAAAGGTGAGCAACTCCGAGCACGTAGCAATACCCATTGACATCAATGGACTTTGGAATCTCGCTCAGCTGTGTTTTCGTTTGTTGCACTTTGGATTGATCAAAATCTCAGGGTTAATTTTAATTAAGGCTGATAAATAACCTTTCTGACTTGCATTTCAAGGTAAGTTCTGTCAAAATTGTGTTTTGTTATGGAGGTTTAGCTGCGCTACATCGTCAAACTTACAAAAGAAATTACCTGAAATTACACCTTTTGAAAATTTTGTGATCTATTTTTGATTTTCAGATGGCAACATTGCGGGCAATGGTTGGTGTGAAGCGGGTCATTGATTATGCTGTCAAGGTAATTTTAAAGATACAAACGAATAATGCTACGTTGAAATTCTGATAATCGAATTGACCTTTGAACTGTGTTTGTATTATGAACTTCCAGATCCGTGTGAAACCTGACAAAAGTGGAGTAGTAACCGAAGGAATCAAACATTCAATGAATCCTTTTGATGAAATCGCTGTTGAAGAAGCTGTAAAACTGAAGGAGAAGAAGATTGTGTCGGAAGTTGTCGCTGTAACCTGTGGGCCAGCTCAAAGCCAAGAAGCTTTAAGGACGGCGTTGGCCATGGGCGCCGATAAGGCTATCCACGTCGAAGTACCTGCTGCAGATTATGCGAATATGCAGCCTATCCATGTTGCTAAAATGCTTGCTAAATTGGCACAGGATAACAAGATTGATCTGGTCATTTTGGGAAAGCAAGTAAGCTGTCATTGCTCATCGTCATTGTGTACAATCGTCAAATTGTTTGGAACGAATATTTCTACTAGGTTTTTGCTTCCAGGCTATCGATGATGATTGCAATCAAACAGCTCAGATGACTGCGGCGTACCTGGATTGGCCTCAGGCAGTTTTTGCCTCAAAGGTGACTTTAAAGAACATGAGCCAGTTCACATCAGCATTTGCGTTTGTACTGTAGTTTTAACGTCAAATTGGTTTGTCCAGGTTGAACAAGATGGCGGTTCCTTGGTTGTCGATCGTGAAATTGACGGAGGATCGGAAACTGTCAAGGTCAAGATTCCCGCAGTCATTTCTGCAGATCTCCGTCTGAACCAGCCTCGTTATGCTACTCTACCTAATATTATGAAGGCTAAGAAGAAGCCCTTGGAAAAGAAGACTCCCGCTGAGCTTGGAGTTGACTTGACGCCTAGGCAGCAGGTACATTAAGCGAAATTTGCTTTGTGTGCCAATTCTGGCAGAATCATGTCGTAGATGTAATGGTAAAAGAAATTGAACTTGACTGCTTCTAACTCTAATTGTCCTATAATGTTCTTTCCAGGTCATTTCTGTCGAAGATCCTCCTGTCAGACAAGCTGGTGCTGTTGTTGCTGATGTTGACGAACTTGTTAGCAGACTGAAGGCTTTGGGAAGAATCTAAGGGATTCCAGCTTCCCTTCGGTGTATCGTTTTCATGCCATGTTTTTGTTGATGTACTCTCTAATTCGTGCTCTGATACTCTGATCTATCAAAAATAGTTGGAATGGTGTTACGAATAAACTATCGAATCGAATGCGTTCATTCGGTCTTCAGGGTATTTGGGTCAAGTTTCAATTCAGAACACGGTAGTTAAATATTTTCGAAATCTACATAGTTTTGAAAGCAGAAGTTTCTCATGATGCCCCAAACTTGTGCTCACATGGTCAGCTGAGCTCAATCCTTGCTGCGGCGCCAAATTTGAAACCTTCAGTGGAACAGAGGCCAGAGACGAAAACATTTGAACTCTGATGGGATTTTGATCGCAATTAAGGTAAATGATTGTTAAATATATCTTGTTTTGAATTTAAAACAATCATTATTCACTATTCATTGTTCGCATATACTTCTAGATCTATCAAAATGAGTTACCTGCTAAATAGGAGCATCTGTGGTAAGTGAGCGATACGGAATCATTTTGCATTTGGTCGTTCAAAATTAAAGGATATCCAAAATGAAATGTCGTTTTGTTTTACAGCCTTCAGAGGCCCATTAGGACAGCATATTCCTCGGACGTTGTTTGCTAACCCTACTGGCCTCAGCGCTGGATCTGCTAACCTGTCCGCTTTGACGACAAACCAAAACAGACAACCCTTGTTTGCCGAAAAGTACAACAATGGACTCCAGTTGGTCAAAAGGGTCATGTCTTCAAACCACGTCGCTCTATGGACTGGAGAAAAGGTGCTCAGCGCTGCCTTGGTTCCCATAATTCCTTTGGCTTTTGCGATGCCTTCTGCAACCATGGATTACCTGTTGGCTATCACGATGGCAGTTCATTCTCACTGGTAAGCAACCATAGCAACAAAATCGCGACTCGCAATTGAATATCGTTTCAGTAGCTAATATCTTACAATTTTCACTCTACAGGGGTATCGAAGCCATAGTAGTTGACTACGTCCGCCCTTCAATCTTTGGTGAAACCATCCCCAAGATCGGCGTTGCTTTAGTTTACGGGCTTACCACCTTGACCCTCGGAGGGCTCTTCTACTTTATCTACACGGACGTCGGTCTTGTAAATGCCATCAAAATGTTGTGGAAGTTGTAAAATCCCTATAATTATGCAGTATTTAAGTTGATTTCAAGTCTGGATAACGTATGTAATCATAAAATGTAGCAGATTCTGTAGATTGTCTCTCCACCAAAAGGTGCTTCTTTTATTTGCAAGAATGGAAGATAACAACTGGAAGAGCAGTAATCTGGCTTACCCCAATAATCTTAACTGTAACAGCTAAGCTACAAAGATACCCTGATATAAACAAAAGCTGGCTTAAATACTTTTTGAACTTGCTTCTTTTTGTTCTAGCTCATGCTGATGTTTCCTTGACTCTAGATTTTGATGGTATAAAGCTATCGCATAATGTTGCTTAGGTCCCAGTAGAATGTGAGGTCTGCAGGTAGCCATGTGGCTGACGGCTTGAGTCGGTGACCACTTGTTAGCCTGAAAGGTGAAGAAAGCGCCCACATTATCTTCAAACTTCAAATCTCTTCTCAATAAGTTCTCAAGCTCTCAAAGGTTACCTCCATCAAGTAGCACGCCACTAAACAAGCACTTCGTGTCCTCCCAGCCTTGCAATGGACATAGACACTCCCACTTCCTTGGTACTTTTGGATGAACAGGACGCCAGTCTTAAGCTTATTCTGACACGGAGCTTCGAAAATGTCCCGGGTAGGTAGTTGCAGAAAGTCAATGTTGTGCTGGGCCCAGCCCTGAAAGATACGAAATTCATGTTACCTACCATTCTCATTTTCAAGTCCACAGATCCTATTATTTCACAGATCCAACATCACGTACCTCTTTGTCATGCGAAAACAATGTCAACTCGTAACTCTCATTCATCGACACAATCCCCTTGACATTCTCCTTCTTGAGATCTTCAACCATGTTTCTAAACGGCAGCGCCCCAAGGATCACAGTCTGGTCAATTCTGTCGAACCATCGGCGAGCTGAAACCTTCTCCATGGCCATATTGTAGAAAAGCGTCGGGTAGAATGAAACTCTGGCGAACATGGCGATTCCGGCTTTCTTCAAGGGACCTGCAGGTTTTGGAGGTGTTGGTAACGTTGATGGTGATGTAGTACTACTGGAACTGCTAAAGCGTGAGCTGTTGTAGTTGAAATCTGTAAAGCAGAAACACAAATAATACAGTTAGCTAACTGAATCCTCACTTTAAAAGTAGCGGCTCCATCAGAGCTTCCTCAGAAACCTTTGAATCCATTCCTTTTGTATCTCTCTGACAATCTTGAAACTTGCTCAATGTCTGACTACGTGAGAAAGATCTTGACTTCTCATTGTGATTCAAATGTCAGTAGTAGTAGTTGTCTAACAGAACCAACTATTTAGTCTATTCACAGCTAAACCTTCTGATAGTCATCTCAACCTTAAGATGACCTGCATAAACAATTCTGGATCAATCTTGAAAATGTTGAACCTTCCACAAACTTCAAGGGTTAGCAGGTCATGAACAATACTTGTTTGAAAAACAGCTGATACCATCAAAATTTTCAAAATTTCAAAACTACAGTAAAATCTCACTTACCTCCGTTACTTGAAGCCCTGCTGTTGTTATTATTCGGGCACATCCTTTTACAGCTGACTCCTGAAACTGCAGATGATGAGCGGAGCAACAATGAACTTGAACCTGAACCACCACAAGAGATTATCCTTAAAAACAGGCACATTTTGATGATACACTGCAGAGATGTTGTGAGACGATGGGTGTTACTACAACATGGGTCAGGTTGGATCCATCAAAAGTTAACAGGATCTCTTAGCCTCAGGACATTGCCAAATTCCTTCAGATCTATGTTGCCGAAACCATCGGCAAAATCCACCACTTTTGCTTACATTTTTCAAACGCATCTAGAAGCCCGCCAATGTATTTTTAGCATGTGCCCAAGTCTGTCACGTGATGTGCAATCTTCAAACCTTCTAAAGCCAAAAGCCGGCTAACGATATTCAGTTTGAAGCTATTTTGAAATTTTGCAATCTTTTAACCAATGATCAAAGTTTCATATTGAATAGCATTTTTAGTCCATGGGAATCTCAATTTTGAAAACTACTGTATTCAAACTTAGTTTTTAAGTAAAATAGCATTTAGATTGTCATCAAGTGGAATGAATTTTCAAATATTATTGTTGTTTTCATCAAAACCGGCGAAAATGCATGTATGATTCAACAGTAGGGAAGTCCCCGTCTTACGAACCTTTGGACTCATCCATTCGGATCGGATCCATGATGATTCATCCGGGTTTCCAATAAATCCTAGGCTAGAGAAAGTCTCGTCTTGAACAACTTTAGAAGTATCATACATCAGCTTCGTCATGTTTCTTCTGTACCAGTCATCATAGCTTTTCCAGTAAGATTTCAGATCCGTCTAGCGTCTAGATTCTAGAATAAAAGTATGTACCTAAATGGTGTTTCGTTTTCATTTCCAGCCTTCCAGCATATCTTATGTTTCTTTATGAAACTTCAACAACAAACAACAGAAGGAAGGGAACTAAAAGGAAGGGGAAAGTTGTCGAAAGTGCATTCAAAATGGCTCCTTTCTCTCCGTTTCACCACAAGCTTACGGTTGTCGGCTAGAGCACTCGCTATAGATCTAAAAGATCAGACCAAAAGCTACGAATCTTTGAAAATTCCATTTCCATCAAAGTTTCACAAGATGAGTTTTCAACCAAGCTTTTTTCGTGCATGCAAGTCTGGATAATATTCTTGAAATTCTTAAGATATACACGTCATTAGCTGATAGCTGAATAGCATGAATAGCTCATCTCTCTAACAGATTCCAGTTCAGAAGCTCGCCGATTGCATATTCGCATTCGCAAAAAATGCATTCTAGCCTAATAGCATCATAATCTTATACAAAAGAACAGCGAATTTCTAGTCAAATGATTAAGAACTTGGATTCCAGATATACTATTTCCATTGCCATGGATGGCCATAACACGCCATAGAGTAGACTCTATCTTTGAATTGTAGAAGCCACGACGGAACTAGCCAAAAATATCTAGCAAATACCAGAATTTCAGCTGCATATCTTCCATCCAGATCCAGACTACGGAAATTTAAAGCCTTTGTGTGAATCATCGGAATCATACACCGAAACATTTCAGACCCTTCCAAATTTGGACCTTTGTCCAGTCCTCTCCAGCAAATCCCTAACGTGTACCCAGTTTCATTTTTTGACTTTGACCCACAGGCCTGAAGGTCCTCTGGTACACATTGGATTACTTACTATTACTACAACAATCTCCACCAACAATGGTTTTCAATGGTATCGAATCTCTCTCATTTTCTCTCTTCCAGAAAGGTAAACATATCCTCTGGAACCGTGTAAATCTCCAGAGCTTTGTGGTGACAGACATGGGCTTCTTCTTCTTCTTCTTCTTCTCTCAGATCTTTCAGAGTCCATGGCAACAACAATTGTGCCTGGAAATAATCAATACTGGAGCTCGTGCAGCCCATATGTACATCTCACATTGTTGTCTCCCTCCAGGTTCCAGCCTGGCATTTTGAACAGAGCATTTCACAAGGAAGAGGGGTGCATTTGTGTTTCTCTCGAAACTTTTTCAACTTTTGTCGTCTACTGCCTAGTAACAGCCGGCAAGAAAGGGGGAAAATACTGTCTCAACAAACCCGAATTTCCTAAAAGCGCACCACACAACTCGCCTTGCAAGTGCCTTTTATCGATCGCAGTTACACCCTCGGTCATTAATTCAGTATCGGGAAGCTAGACGACTTCCGGTTCCCTCAACAATATCCATCGTTGCAACACTCCTGGTTCTGGAGGTGGACACAAGTCGCCGAGGGGTAAAAGTTGAACTAGTAGGGGAGAGAACTGGAGAAACATGGAACTGGTGCTTGCTATCCTCCAGGCCGGGTTGCTGGAGCGGTTTCACTGGAAGTCAATCGGCTGTCTGATACACTTGAACTTGTTCTTCAGTTTGCTGGACAAAGGCTTCCATGTTTTACCTTGTGCTGGAACTGGAAATTCACCGTTACATTACGTAGCTGCTTTTTACTCCTCGAGGAACCACCCCATCGTCATCATCTTTATCCAGGCTGGGGCTGCATGTATCTACATCGGCTAGACAGAGCGCCATTCCAGCCAAATGTACATAACTTGGTTTTGTCCAGTCGATAGCAAGGGGAGGAAGCTATCTTTGAAAATGCCATAGGAAAATAGTGTACAGTTTGGAGTTTGGGCGAGGGTTGGAGCTCCAAAGCGCCAGTGGAAGCTCCCCATATCAACGCTTGACATTCCCGTCCGGGCTTTAGTTTTCCGAGACTGACGTTCGGGTGAGGATGGGTCCAGATTTTCCAGATACGGGTGAAGTCGCCGTCGTTCAAGCTGCAAGGCTAGTGACTTCGAAGAAGAAAGAGGGGCCACAAATGGAACCTAGACTTCCGACCTGAGGACTTCGCCACCTCGCCAAGAGGTACTTGGACATGGTACTTCGAACCTGGACTTGCAAGTGCTTCCAAGGAGACTTTGGCTTTTGAACAATGAGGTAAGCAGTGATTTTGGATTCATTGAGCTCAAGGCTCTAGTGTCCTAGCTCCATTAGAAGACAGTTAGATTTCAGTTCAGTTTTCATAGCTTGAGAGCTTGAAAAACTTGTATTTTTCGCTAGGTTAAGTTAGGTAAAGTCTTGTTTCTGTATGCTGTATCCATGGGACTTGTTGTTGTTAGGGAGCGGCGATAGCGTCGTTGGTTGGATTTTGGGCGTCTTTTGGTTAGATTCGATAATGTTGCGTGAGGATGCGTGTAGAGGGTTGTGAGGAGAGATTCTGGTAAATATCGGCGGCGGAAGGGGGAGGATCTCCGGTTCGTGATCAATAGTAGAGCCATAGGATGTAGAAGCCCTACAACTACTTTGCTAGCAGATAGCTATGAAAGCTTTCTTCTCTTCTTCTTTGTTGTTCCCCCTTTTTGAAATTGTAGTACGCATACGCGTATATAATGTGTATATTTACAAAGGGGATGAAAGGTGGTGGTGGCGTCCGGTTCCAGGTCTTCACTTCTGGAACCGTCAGAAAGGGTAGGCTATGTTGAGAACGGGAAAGGAGGGGTGTGGTGATGGCAACCCGTTGAGGGGTTCTCCAGAAGTTGGCTTGGGTTTTGGGCTCCATCTGGTGGCGGTGGTGGGTTTAAGCTGTCTGGAAGCGGAGATGATGATGAGTAATAGCGTTTTGGAGGTGAGCGGGATTCGAGTTTTTTACTAGACCTCGTCAGGTAATAACAACAAACGTTATGAGCCATTGAGTAGTGACAAAGAGTCATAGAGAACATGGGTAGGAGCGAGTGGCGTGTTGACGAGAGATAGGCTTTTAACATGGGCAAGAGATGAGAACAGAGGAAGAGAGCGCGGTTGAATTTAAAGTGGCGGGAAGAGATGGAGGCAAGGCTTTGTTTGGACCGGTGTGGGGCACAGTCGAGCCGTGGCGGTTACGGAGATACGTTGGTGGGAAATGTTTTTGTGGAAATTAGCAGATTTATAGAATTTTCTTGAATTACAAGTTAAAAGAAGAAGAATAAGTGTGATTAATTAAGGGAATCTTAATCGTAGACGAGGAAATGAACGGCAGTCGTCATGGAGTTTGTGGACGAATGGTTCATTGAGCAGACGTTGGGCGAAGGCGCTTTTGGAGAGTAAGTTATTGGTTGATTACATTGAAGTAGTGGATTTTGAAGATTTTGAAAGAGTACTGAATTTGGTTTGATTTTGTAGAGTAAAGTTGTTGGTGAACAAGAAGACGAAAGACGAAGTGGCGCTAAAGATAGTGAATTTGCAGCAACATCCCGATGCGGCGGATACTGTTAGGAAGGAGATTCAGATCCACAAGATCCTTGATCATGAGAACATAATCAGGTTTTATGGGAGTCGTAAGGAAGGGCCGATAGAGTATCTGTTTTTGGAATATGCGTCGGGTGGGGAGTTGTTCGACCGAATTGGTGAGTGTGAAAAATAGTTTAGATTTTTGTAATTGGAATGGTAATTTGGTAGCCACGGTGGGAATGTGGCGAAAAGGATTTGAATGGTATGTGTGGGTGATTTGCAGAACCGGACGTGGGGGTGTTGGATACGACGAAATCACACTTGTGGTTTAAGCAGCTTCTGAACGGAGTGGAATATCTGCACACCCGGGGAGTAGCCCATAGGGACCTGAAGCCAGAGAATATTTTGTTGGATGCGGCGGATAACGTCAAGATAACAGACTTTGGTCTTGCGACCGTGTTCAGGATACGGGGGACGGAGAGGTTGTTGGAAAAGAGGTGCGGGACGTTACCATATGCGGCGCCTGAGGTGTTGAAGGGGCATGTTCGTTCTCTCACA
>JAQGBJ010001372.1:0-23756 GCA_034698345.1 Sphaeridia pumilis | reverse complement strand
GTCAAAAGGTCACGAAACCACCAAAAATGGAGGTTAGGTTGCACTTTTGTGGCCCTAGCGCCTGAACGGTGCAACCGACAGACATGTGCTATATACCATTTCGAAGCACTCGGTAAGGGCTTGCATCATTACCAACCTCAAGTTTCTGACCTTTGACCTTGGGGGTCAAAAGGTCACAGAAAGTGACGAAAACCAAGTTTTTCGAGGTTTTGGGCCATTTGATTCTGAAAGAAGTCACCTACGGTCATGTGAAATGATGGGTTATGGAAGCCCTTACATGTACTTGAACTGGTACAATTGTCAAGGGTCTGACCCTTCGGCTTGAGTGTCAAAAAAAGCAAATAATGTCAGTTTATATTGGATTTTGCAAATTTGAAGAGCTCAAATTTTCTAAAGTGGGCACTGTAACTGAAGCAGGGGGCCCTTGCACCGAGAGCTTCGCCACTTGCGTATGCTGCCCTTGGCGGTTTATTTAATGACGTAGTCTCATGTTTGCAAAGTAAACAAAATGAAACCAAATTTCCGGCTCTATAAAGTAGGGTAGCCTTGTTGTATACGCTCTTCTAGTGCTTGAGAAATGAAGTTGGCTATCGCTAGCGGCAATGAAATCCCCTAATTTCCGGATGACATACAAAGCTGTCGATGTATTATGAATGAACCACTTTACTTTCATCTGCATTCTGTACACGCAGCTATTTTCAACACTTTTCCATTATATAACTTTTACCATGCTCAGTGCCAAAACTTGACGACCAAATTATGAGTATTTTGATACCGTCGTCGTTCCTCCCGAGGTTTTTCTAGTCAGTTCATGGCTTGGTTCTTGCTTCTCGAAACCGCTATTCCCATGTGACCTTAGTTCATATTTTTGGTTCAAAAATTTCAACCAACAAGCCTCTGCAGGTATATATGGTTGTTTACATAACCGAAATGTGTTTTTCTTGTTAGAGAAATAGAAATGTATATTAATTCGCAAGGATCTAAATCATCCTGTAAGCGTATACACATTCGCCCACCTTACTTCTGACGCAGTAAATTCTTCTAGCACAAGTTTTTACAAAAACCATTGAACCTCGTCCAATTTATATACGACGTTTGGCGGTTTCACTTGGTTATTTCACGGCAGCCAGTTTTTCACTACGGGATTCTTGCATTCATGATTGTGTGTAAATACCCAACATGGAATATATACACCTGGAATTTAAAAAGTTTTTTGCCCGTTCACTACCAATGAGCTCTTTATAGCCACATTCTTGATAATTGACCATGAACTTGATCCTTGCATAGTCGCACATATATTTTGTATTTTATGTATAGGTGAAATTCTTTATTCGTGTTCCGAGATTATCAAATTGTGTTTACAAGCGTATATACAATATACAAGCACAAGAACATTTGTAAGAACTCGCATGCCGAACATTGCGAAATCCACTTGAATTAGAAGCGTAGCAGGAGCCCCAGTCGAAGACGGCGACGCCGCCGCCGCCCAGTCCGTCCAGTCTGCATCATATCTCACTCTCTCAGCCAGCGCAGCGATAAATTACATTCAGACAAACGACGCTGCTGTAACCTGCATGGGGCGATTAAAAAGCATCTTTTGCGTGTTTATCACAATAAAACCTGGACTAGAGTCGGTGACCTTGTGGCCCCAGCCGATGAGCAATTTTTTTATTTTTGCAAAAACAAAGTTGCCATTCTTACAGCAAAAACATGACAAAGTGCATTTAGTTCAAACATAGGCGAAATCCACAATAAAATTTATTCGGGCTTCAGTTAAATAACCAACTTTTTGTCTAAATGAATATTTAATATTAAAAACACCCTTTTAGCTCCATCTCAAAATAGAGCAATTTTAAATGTAATTGCAAAAATTTGCCATGTGGAAACATAGTCTCAAGTGCATAATATCGGTATTTGGCGACAATCCCATTTCAAGCACTATGAGGAAGACTTGATTTACCAAAGCTCTTGTCACGTTAATCTTTGCTCTTGTCAAATTGCCACATCAGCACTATTTTCCGACAACTATTTTAATAGAAACGAGCTCGTGATTTTGCAGATGGTGTATACATGGATAATATGAATATATAATTGTGGTGATACCTGAGATTACAAAGGTAAATAGCAGGAAGGCAATAACAGCTCTATTACTAGATGATATCACGCTATTCACTATTCCACTTTGCCAAAATGCAGCAATTGTCCTTTGACAAGGTGAAACTGTGACATTTCTACATATCCCGTCAAGAGCCATACAACTATGTAATTTGCTCTCATCATTGCCAATGTCAAGTTGGTAATTCAGCACTGTGACAGTTGATACGTAATCAGTCAGAGTGCTAGCCAACTTTGTGTGTATTTTGAAACCAAATATTTTCTGTTTCTAGATTCTGTGTAGATTTAGCTAGAGTTTTGTTCCAAGGTCGAGGAGATGGGCTGCTGTTGCTAGAATTCAATATCAAGGCACAATTTGTTGGGATAGCTGCTTTGATGACTAAGAGAAAAAAAGATGCCGTCTAGTCTAGCCTTGACACATAACTTGGAATGGAGAAGCCACCAAAAAATCCGCAAAGTGCGTAATCGGGTAGTAGCATACCCCAAGGTTTTTCTCCGTCGTCGTTCCTGGATGATCTTGAACCTGAAGCGGTTTTAGTGGGTCAAGGGAAATCCTATGGCAATTCGTTGTCCTTGAGAACTCTCCTAAACCGCTCGCTGCTACTGCTGGAACATATACGGGCACGAAATTCTCTCCCGGGTATTACCACTTGGGAGCGAAATATATAGTCAGGGTCAGTCCGCCCGGAGCTCAACGTTTCTTTCTCCATGTCTCCTGCTTCATCAGCTTCCATAACCATAGCCTTGAATCTTATGTTGAGCTATCGCGTTATCTCTGCTTTTGCTTACGCATGTCCTACTTTCTCCGGCTGTCAAACCGGGAGCCCAACGCACTTGAATGCGTACAATACAAAATTGCTTTCTCCCGCCGTCCAAGGACGTTGTTCACAACATTACCGTAGTCTCGACACGTACACGCCGTCCCATTACACGCCAACGCACTTTCTGGAACCACCGACTTTCCTGCACACATATTTGCCATTCTGCGAATTCTTACACGAATTTCCTTTGACAACCTTGCTTTGATCCGAAAATAGTATATGAGTTGCGTGTAACCTCTGGTGATTCACCGGCTTTGAAATTTGTGCTTCCAGATTTTTGCACATTTTACCTTCTTGCTGTTAGGCGGCGGTAGGTCTTGGAAATTTGAGAAGAGCGAGATTTAATTTGATCGTCGTCGCTGCTAGAGTTTGAAGCTTTTTTCATCAACGGAATCATAAAATTCCTTGTTCAACAAGACGACCTAAATAGCGAGCGAACCTTTTAGCAGTATACATAATCCGAGCCATTAAGTTTACCGAGCCTTCCAGCTTCCCCAGGCACTTGAGGGAATCACGAAACAAATTGAATCCGCCGCTGTCCGTCGCAGAAATTGCGTGCTTCTTATCAATCCGCTGGCTTTTATGTATACACATTTTTATCAATACATGATCAGCTTATGGCTAAATCCTGAATCTTTAATGGAAATACGAAGGGATGTAGGTCATTTTATGTCGTCTTCTGCCCTCCATCTCTCTCTCTCTATCTTTGTACACGTGTTTATCAAATCAAGATGGACTCTGACATGATCATCCATCCAAATCAAATTCCATTACCGACTTAGCCTTACTTTTTACTTGCTTGCTATTATTTTGCGGTTTCCCCACGTAGAAGCCACCGCCTTTCCGTATCGAAATTGGTCAAAAGAAACGAAAACCAAGAAACAAATGTGAGTTCACAAACTAAACAAGTGTTTCAAAGAGCCAGGATCAAAGTGACACTATCGCGTTTCAGCACACATCAGGGCATCAAAAGAACCGGGAAATGGATTCGTGCTAAACCACCGTATCGGTTCACTGACAGCCTTCTTCAGAAATGACACACACGTGTAAACGATATCCGACTTTACCTTCATTCCCCACGTCGTCGTTCGTCGCCAAAGGTTACACGGCAGACCAAAGCGTCTTGTAACGTGTCGTCTCCAAAGAAAAACAAAGGAAGCGCCATCATTTCTTCCCATCAGTTTTTATATGTTCCCTGTTCTCAAGAATTTGCCATTAGGACTTGTTTTAATTACAGCAAATGAGCCGGAACTTGATCAGATTTTACGTTGGATCATGTTATGTGGCTGTTCTGCTTTCTCGCCAAATTTTGGCGTAGAAAGCCGTGGAAATACTCTTCGATTTCAGAACAAAACTATATGCATTCTCTGTACAAATATTTTTGGTAACCACTGGTCCAATTTTGAAGCAACTTGTCACATGCACTTTGGATTTTTTCTTGAGAAGCTTGAAGAAGCCTGCTGCATCCACGGCGACTTTAAAACATTTGATAAACCGAAACATCTTCCTCTTTTGATATAATCTTGATGCATTCAAGTTCACTCGAGCGTAAAGTGCCCAATGGTGTTACAGTTACGTCAGCCCTCGGAACCATTTGGTAGTTGCATATTGTATACGATGGCACAAGAAAATTCGATTACTTGGAACCATATGTGAGCACAAGATTTTGCAGAATCATTGTTGAATTGGAAGTTATCAAGTGAGCATCTGGCGACAGGTTCTTGTAGGACCGAAAACTTGGTGGTTTTTGGTATCAAATCTCACAATGATCACATCAATTGGATCTGGTCTTCTTCGAACTTATAGTTGCAGAATACGCCGAGTATTTTTGTATTTACTTTCTGTGTTGTTCATATTGGTGACTTCCTTCTTTTTCCTCAAGACACCACCGCCAAGACTCTATATCGAAGAAGCTTTGAATTTGTGGACCGAAAAACCGCTTATTTGCGTTCTAGTCTTGGTTTGCAACCGGCCATCAGTCAAAATTAATTTAGACTCAATTTTTAAGCATAGAAGCAATACTCCAAGTGTGACGTTTCCAGTGATTGTCAGTCAAGACTGTGGTCGCCATAATGAGACAACTCAAGTCGTTCAGTCATACGGCTCGGACATTGTCCATTTGTTTGTAAGTTAAATAAAAATGCATTAATATGGAACTTCCAAGGTTATATAAATAGCAATGCATTTTATTTACTGTTCTAGCACCCGGATCAATCTGAAATCGTAAACCCCAATCCGTCCATTCCTGTAGGTTACTACAAACAGACAAGGCACCACAAGTGGGCGCTGACCCAAGCCTTCAACCATTATCAATGTCCATACGTCATAACCCTGGAAGGTTCGCCATCACTTTAATAATTTATTGGAAAAAATTGAACGGATTCTAAATTTATTACAATATTCCCAGACGACTTGGAAGTTTCTCCAGACTTTTTCGAATATTTTGCCGGACTCCTGCCACTTTATCAAACTGACAAAACCATTTACTGCGTGACAGCTTCAAATTTGCAAGCTAAAGCCACCAATGTCGACGTTTCCAGCGAGGGTCAAGCTCTTCTCCATAGAACTGACTTCTTCTTCGGCTGGGGTTGGATGATTTCTCGATATGTATTTGATACTGTCATCGGAAAATGGCCAAAAACGTAAAGAAATATTCTCAAAACCTATTTACAACTTTTTTCAAGGCAATTACAACTTTTAAAATATACTTTGGCTTCACACAGTTACTGGGACGTATACATGGGATTGGATAGCACCCGCGCACAGCGCTCCTGCATCAGACCGGAAATTCCCAGAATTCGCAACTTTGGACGTCAAGGAACGAGCGGGTATTATGATCACATGAACGTTTACATTTTTCAAACCATCTCCAAGTTTCTTCAAAATATTTTTTGATTTATTTTACAGCACTGATTTCTACGACAAATACATCAAGGACCTTCTACACAGTGAAAACTTTACACCATTCACCCAAATGAACTTCAATCATTTGTTCAAGGTTTCCACCGACATCTACCGAATGATAAACTCATTTAATTAATTGTTCACCAATAAAATTGCTTCACCTTTTGCAGAAAAATTATGACCGGCACCTAAACGCTCAAGTGGCAGAAAGCGTTTTGATCCCGGATTTAAGTGAAGTTGAAGACTTTATGTCAAGACCAGGTATAAGCCCAAATGCCACCTTTAAATTGGTCTACCAGAATCAAGAAGACTTTGTTCTGTTCGGAGAATATTTTCGGCTTCATACTGAGACCTGGGTA
The DNA here is from genome assembly GCA_034698345.1 of Sphaeridia pumilis. Taxonomy (NCBI): domain Eukaryota; kingdom Metazoa; phylum Arthropoda; class Collembola; order Symphypleona; family Sminthurididae; genus Sphaeridia; species Sphaeridia pumilis. The sequence goes on along the minus strand of JAQGBJ010001372.1, from coordinate 17,557 downwards.
AGATTCGCAATCAAATATATTTCGTTACAGTAATTTCAACATATTTTTTCCATCCAGAACCACATCGCCCACACTGAATACCAAGGTATTCTAACTTGCTTCTACAAAGGTCACAGAATCTTTATCGTCCCGGGACGTGATTTTGTGAAAAGTGACAAATTCAGAAACGCATCTTGAAGACTTTGTGATATAGCAATATAAATCTGCAATTAGTTTATAAATATGATTTCCAAGCAAATAATGTCATCGTAAATCAAGTAGGTTAGAAATAGATAACAGAGCTTAAAGAAACTAAGTATGAAATATTTTTTCTTTTAGTTGTATAGTCCATCCATTCGCATAAAAACACTTGTCGCCGCTGCTGCAGTTCCCATTATAAGTAGTGTTTTTCGCACACTCGAGATAATGCAATTATCGCCAGCTGTGATGAAAGCTATCTCAACGGGACACTGAAACGTTTAAAAGTATGCACTGAATACATGTATGATTTTTATATGGTTTCACACTTGCTCATGGCCAATATAGTTTGCTACTACTGATTCCGCAAATTCCGCCCGAGCGTTGCAATACCTGTGTCTATACATAATGAGTTTGCAATTCGCAAACAGCCGTTCTAGAGCAAATCTTTACGCTCCTGATAAGAAGCTTTGATGAATTCACAATTGCATACGAATAGCTCATGCTTAGTCACTATTTTCCTTGAAGAGCTCATGAACATTTAGCAGGCATTGGATAATATGTCACAAAGTTGACATTTTCTGATCTACAATTTCCTGCCGGAGCAAGCATGGTTTCCCTCATAAACCTGTTCAAGAAATATTGCACATTTCTCAAGTGACTGGTGACATATGCAGTTCGAGTTGCAGTGTTCTGGTCAGTATCAAAATTGACATGTTTTTCTGTTGATAACAGCAAGATTAGTCGGCGCTGATTTTGAGCTGATTGTCAATATTGAGTCAGCCAGTCCAATCCTCTAAAGTACCTGAAAAAAATGTTGTTCTACAAATACGGTGAGTTTACCTTTAATCTGTATTTTTATACAAAGCTTAACAAAAGTTTAATCAGAGCCAACAAAACGATAATGCTTTTGCTGGAGTCAGAATGCATTTCAAGGAGTATCAAACCTTGAACTGATAAGAATTTGTTATTTTGCGCACACACTTGTTTGGCTTAAGCCGACCGTCTTTGACGGCAGTATCAACTGTGGCTTCGAATCTGATACGCTGCCGCAGTGAAGTCGCTTCTTAAGTTTCGCTCATCACGCTCTGGCGAATCCTCGAAAAAATATGGACGAAAATTCACCTTTGAATAATAAATCCACAGGTGCTGGGAAACACCGGAAATGGAGACACAAGATTGCCTCTGTCCTACCTGTGCTGAAATGGGGCCCAAAATACCGATTCAAAGATTTTGTCGCTGATCTCTTGGCAGGAACCACTGTCGGCATGACTGTCGTTCCACAGTCGATTGCGTATGCTGCCATTGCCGGTCTTCCGCCACAGGTATGAAAAGTTAATTTAATTAGCGAATATATTTCTCGGACAAGACTTCAACCTTAATTGAACATCTTTGATACAGTTTGGCCTTTATTCGGCATACATTGGACCGCTGCTGTACGCTTTCATGGGATCAGCAAAAGAAATCACAATCGGCCCAACAGCAGTAATGGGCCTTTTGACACACGAAACATGCCAATCTAATTTGCTAGAATGTGCGGTGCTTACCGCCTTCTGGACCGGATTTTTCCAGTTGCTCTTCATTTTGCTCCGACTGGGTGAGTAACGTTAGCTTATGCCAATATTTCTATCATTCGAGGCAGTTCCAACTGGTTCTAATCACCGATTATTTTCTATTACATTTTCTATAGGATGTTTGATCAACTTTATATCGGAACCAGTTACTGTTGGTTTCACCTTTTCAGCCGCTGTGATAATAATGTTTTCTCAAATTGCCAACCTACTTGGAATACCCGGAGAAAAAGGAAGCGGGTTCATCGAAAATTGCAAGTTTCTTGCCTCCAACTTCCAAGAAATTGGGTTGAATGATACAATTTTGGGTCTGAGCTCTCTTTTAGTTTTACTCTTGCTCAAGGTAAAAGCTGAAATAACAAATAAGATTATGTCATCTCAGCTTCTTTGATGACGGTCTTAAATATGATATGTTTTTTACAGAGACTCAGCACAATGGCCGATAACAACCTCAGCCGCACCTGTACACATTTCATTTGGTTCTTCGCCACTTCGAAGAACGCCTTGGTAGTAGTCCTGACATCCCTTTTAGCGTACCTATGGCCAACTCCGTTGTTTACCCTTACCGGAGACGTCGTCCAAGGCCTGCCGAGCTTCAATCTTCCTGCATTTTTCCTGACTTCCGGTCAAGTCCTTCTGTCAAATTCGTCCAACTCATCAGGCTTCACTACGGCGGATGTGGAATCAATGTGGACAAGATTTGTAGAAACTTGGAAGATTCTAGGAACTGGGCCCCTAGTCATTGCTTTGATCTCTGTAATGCAAAATGTCGCCATTTCCAAAGCGTTCAAACACAAAGAGGGAGTGAGGGCCAATCAAGAAATTGCCGTCTTGGGCCTCAGTAATTGTATAGGAAGTTTTTTGAGCGCCTTTCCGGTTTCGGCATCATTTTCGCGCTCAGCTGTAAATGCTTCTAGTGGAGTTCGAACGCCAGCGGGTGGCATTGTCACAGGTAAATTTTAAAATTCAAGATTATTTTATATGATCAAAGCAACAAACTTTTCTAAAGCTTATTGTTACAGGTGCCATTGTGATCCTGGCTCTGACGTACCTGACGCCATCTTTTTACTTCATTCCAAAATCAAGTCTCGCTGCTGTAATCATTTCCGCTGTGTTATTCATGGGCGACTTTTTTGCATTGATCTGCATGTGGCGAATTAGTCGTAAGTACAAAAACGAATATTTCTTCTAAAAATTTTATTGTACTAACGGCCTAAATTTCATTTCAGGTGTTGATTTCTTGGTATGCACTGTGACATTTGCCGGCTGCCTTTACTTTGGCATGGCTTTTGGAATATTTGCTGGCGTAGGCCTGAGCCTGATAACGTTATTACACAAGACTATTCGTCCTAGTCTATACTACGATATAAAGACTGACGCTGCAACTGGGGGCCAGTACGTGTATCTGGAACCCCACGACGGAATGCAATTTTCAAGTATCTCATTCCTTCGGAAGAATGTCTTGGAGCTGGTCCTCAAGCGCTATTCAAATCTCCCCGTTGTCGTGCTCAATTTCGAGAAGTGGTCCAACTGGGACTACAGCACTGCACTAGCTTTTTGCAACCTCTACAGTGATATTACTAGTCAAGGACACATTGTTGTGATGCAAGGGTGTCATCAAGATTGGGCTTCGGCTTTGCAAAATGTCGGTTTCGACACTTCCGAGTGTATGAAGGACTCGTATCTGGATGCCAGTTTGAGCCAAACGAATTTTACAGCTTCCCCAATATCACCAAGCTCGCCGCTGGTGTCGCATTATGAAAGCGTGTCTGAAGAAGAAAAGCATCATGTTTATGAGACTGTTAAATTACTGTGATGTTTATGTTAGAAAATTGTATTTCTTATTGCAATCACTAAATAGTTCCAGAGACTTTAACTTCTTCATTCAAAAGTCTTATTCAATCAAGTATTTTGTTAGCTGTCAAATAACTGAATTCTTAATCGTCAAATTTCTGTCCTTGACATGGTCCACCCGCATTTGGAGCCAAAATGCTCGGAAGAAGCGACTTGAAACCAGCAAATTGCTGGATATCTTTCAATTGGACTGCATTTCCTGGAATTGTTTATATAAACCGAAAGCATTTTTTATGGTATTTAGTTGTGTATACTTTAAGTTGGCTGGGTCCTTTCAGTAGTTCAGGATATTCAACAACTTTTATTAACCGGCCTAATTTTCTTGATGATGCACACCTTTGCCCCACTTCAAAATGCAGGCATCATAAGAATATATTTTTTATTTGTCCAGTTAGATGAAGGAGAAGCTAAACTTACACTATTTCTTGGAATACAAAATTGCTTGGACACTGGAGATCTAGACAAGGCACTTTGAAAAATTGAAAATGGAGAAACAAAATGTCACATCTACTGAACAGGTCGTTGCTCGTGCCAGATACTCTAAACTCAAGGATCGTGCCCTGCAGATGGTCTACTTAATGGCTGCTAATGTTGTGTCACCATACGATTATCAAACAACTTGAAATTTACGACTGTATTTCGCTTGGCTCGAATAGCTCCTCACGAGGGTAGGCTACAATTATACCAGGCGAACTGAGTGAATGAGTTTCCAGTATTTTGCCCGTTCTGTGCTCATATAATTACTTCAGGGAAAAAATTGGTCGATGCGCCCTCGACTTTTCTCCTTTTGCTTTAAGCTGTGGCTGTTACTAACTCTTAGTGCAAGCGGTTGCTGACTTTGCCTTGTAAATTTCATATTCTGGTATGAACTGACAGTTTTCGGAACGCTTTAGCCAGTTATCGAGTTGAAACTGAAACCCAATTCTCCTTGCTCACGTCAGTTTCTCCGTGGGTATAAAAACAACCCCCAGAGTGTAAGCCGAGGTTCTTCTTGCTTTTGTTTCCGATTCAAGAAGTTTTTGCTGGTGTTCGTTCCAATTATAAAAATTATAAAGAAAATTACTGTCTTTTCTAGTATCTGCTTTTCAATTCACAAATTTCGAAACACTGGTCTTGAAGTCAAAAGGCTACTCAATCGCCTATTTCAAATTGGGATTTTTAAAATCCAATAAATATTGAATTTCAACCTTAAATCCACGTCAGTTGAAAGTTGAAACTGTCAATAGAATTACATTTACTTTTGGCACTACTTGTCTCAACCCTAACTTTGCTTTTTCAACAGTTAGCGAGTGCATTTGGATCAAAATGAATAGGAAATTGAAGAAGGTAGCTATACGCTTTCAAAACGTTGCTTTGAAGGCAAAAAGAAACGTGGCTTCAACAAACTTCGAAACGGCTGTTGATAGAAACTTCTCATATCTCCAAAGTTTTTCGAAATATTTTTGTGCCCCAGTGATCATCAAAGATGGAACCCTTTCGGTGGACAAATCTTCTTGGAAACGTTTCGTTTGGCTTTGCGGCCAAACTCTAGCCGTACTACGCTTACTTCTCGGGATTGGCACCGTTATTCTATGTTTGACTGTTGACGGCTTCTGGGACTCAGTGTTTTTTCCATTTTATCTAGTTGACATGATTTCATCTGTTTTGGGCTGCTGCTGCGGGATTTTATTAATTACACTCAACAATCATAGTTTCACCACCTGGAATTTCATCCTAAAATACAAATCGACGGTGAAATGCCCAAAGCTGCTCCTCGCGTTGCTTCTTCTTTTTCCAACTTCGGCTAGTTTTATGTGTTTGGGGGTTAGTATCTTTTATGCTGCCAATCCAAATTTGATGATCCAATTCCGGTTCATTTTGACGCTGGCCCAAAACGAAGGCCTTGTGACCAGTTCGTGGGGGTACTACGGGTTGTTCGCTGTTTGCTCTTTTCTCGACTTTTGGTCTCTTTTTGCAATGACTGGATCTTCGCTACTTGTCATCCCGTTTCAAATGATGTTTCTGGAGACGTGGCGCAGTCGGATGGTGGATATTATTCAAAAAAGGTACATACTTTTAGAACTGAATTAAATTATAATGGAAAGTAGTGAATTTACTCAATTAATATTTTTCAGCTCAATGGTAGGGGAGGAGGGATTTCTATTGCTTCAACAGATTTGGGGAAGACTTCCTGAGCTCCTGGTCGCCCTTCGGATCTTCAACACAAGCAACGCAACTATTGTTTTCATGTTAAAATTTGTTTGTCTAACTTGTGGAATTGTTACTATATCTTCCAACATTTTAATGCCGCTTCAGGGCGATGTTATTCTGTCTGCTGTCATGTCTTATTTAAGTTTCGTGGCGCCAATTCTTTATCCAATGGTGTACTTTCGCGCTTACGACGTCAGCGCAGGGCTTCAAGAGACAAAGTTGCTGCTTTTGCGAATTCCGCGTGAGAACATTCATGGTATGCTGTACGAACGAAGGCTCCGGTCGATCCTCACAAAGGGCATCCAGGTAGGCAAGTTTCAAACATTCGAGCGAGAGTCGGTTCTAGTATATTTCGATTTCCTGATCAATCAGGTTGTAACCATCGTTCTTGCTTATAAGTGAATGTATAGCATGTATTATTTTAGTACTCATGTCTTTGCTGTTTAGCTTAATAATTTCACAAGCGATATTTAACGTACAATCAGAAATACAATAAGATCTTTCAAAAAATTTACTCTTACTTCAAAGATGTTCTCTAAACTCAAGTTTTAGCTTCTGGAGCTTCATTGCAATGGCCTCGTATTTATTGTGCATTTGAAGGTCAAAGAGACTTGAAGTTCGCAATGCCACGTAAGGAAAGCAGTTCCAAGGTGAATCGCATTGCAACAACCCAAGGTGGTTATTACAGTGTATATATATATATATTTTTCCAGCTCTGTGTACTTATGGTTTAAATGATAAATTGAACGTCAATTTTCTCGAGACTTAGAGACACGTGGCTACCAGAATGTATTTCAACCACGCCTATTGTCGGTACAGTATTTCTACGTCGGCTATTATTTTTTCCGCGGAGTGCCAATGCCAATCATTATATGCAAGCTAAATTACCAACGGCTTCCATCGAAATTGGTCTGATTTTCAACTGTCCGGGATTATGTACAAGCCTTTGCTAAATACTGAGGCAACTAGAATTTCGCTATTTTCATAGCTGGTTAAAAATGCAGGAATCTGCCCATTTAATTGTGTTGACCTTTTAGTGCACAAAATCGACATAAAAATATAATTTTAATGAGTCATCACAAGTTCATGATCATGATTGGTATATATACCTGAGAAACTAAAGAACTGTGGTTTTACAATCTATCAGTAGATCTTTGGCTCAAAAAACTGTCAAAAATATATCAAACATTCTATTCAACCCCTCGAAACGTAAAAGTTTGTATGTGTATTTGTTGAGTTAAGTTGAAAGCGGAGAGTTACTTGCAATCATAAAAACAGCTAATATAACATTGCGGATATAGATTGCAACTATAGATTGCAAACTGATTGATTCTGTGGATTTTCTTTGGAAACTTACAACAGGAGGATGGCATTGTGTAATGCTAGGAGACTGCAAAATGGACTCGAAAGTACGTACATGCCTATCCGAAATAACTTTCATAAGCATAAATTAAGAGCAAACTTAAATCTTGTGCTTTATTTATGTACAATTATAATATTACATGACAAGCTGCAGATTTCTGGATGACAGGTAAAGTGTCCGACAGCACTAAACTTCCAAGAACTGCATGAAAGAAATCGGCAAGCTTTCTTTTATTTGTCGCATCCACTCATTTAGCGTGATATCGGAAGGTTCCCACGGTTTACAACTGATAGTTCGTAATAACGGGATCTAGAGCCCCACTGAAACGTCCATTTAGCAGATTCATGAAATGCTTTAAAACGTTTCCATAACACATTACAAATGCCGACTAGAATTTATCTCAGGTTCTATGCACTAGATGGTGCTTGGTGTCCATGAGTACAAGCGATACTCATGGCGATACCCGGGTTTTTGCAAGATACACTTTAATCACATTACCAAGAAAGCAACCCCTGAATATCACTAAAATACTCATAACTTTTGAACGTATATAGCTACTAGCAAACTTTATGAATGTTTAGAGCTTTTAAAAATTTGCTCTTTTCAACGGCGTAAAGTTTGATCTGTTCGGTAGTTTTGGAGAGCCCGGGTAGGAATTTGGAGGATTTTGAAGAAATAACCCAGGTTTTCGCCCGAACGGGTGGTCAGATCGAAAAACCCGATGCACCATTGAAAAGCTTTTCCAAAACTCTATGGGGTAGGGTAAAAAAGTTTCAAATTTTGATCATGAAATTTTGGACAAGTACATTGGGAATAAACGCCGCCTAGAGACTTAAGCTCCGAGAGGATGGACGTTTCGAAACTTTATCCCGATTTGTGCTAGCAAATTTTAATTTTAAGTTTGACTGATAGCTCTGTATCTAATTAGTAGATTCGATGATTTAGCCATTTATAGATGTGGTAAGAATCGAGTTTTTGTGCCATGCTTTCGAAAGGTATAGTGTTCCTTTCACGTTAGAAATGTTCTTCTAGGCTCGCCCCACAGTTTGTAAGCTACTAGTGTTCAGAAAGTCATTCACTCAATGGCTTTTTGCGCGGGAGGAGAATTTAAATGTTCCCCAATGCCAAAGTGTTTTCGTTTGTTTATGTTTCTGATTAACCAAACGCACGTGTATCTGGTGTAATAAATAAGTTATAATGCACTAACAACTTTTACGTTCTGAAGATTGCCAAAGTATTCAAAAATGCTTTATAAGTGTAGTTGCAACTCGTTACTATTTCGGAGAGGCTGGAGTTTCATAAATTCTTTACGTAACTATCACCGGGACTCATATTCTATTGAAGCTAATGAAAAGATACTAAAAACCCTGAACGAATGTACGGATCCTTCAGACCTGGAAAAGTTCAAACTTGCGAAAACAAACTGTACCAAGATTTTTCAATTTGTTCAGAAACAGGATAGTGGCAGCATACAGGATATCGATGAACTAATAGGAGTGATTAATGATTCGGTAAGTGATGCCATAAAAAACAACTTTGCAGTCTCACTTTTTATCTTTGATGGAAGAGCTAAAGCTAATATTCGTTTCAGGCACTGAAAAAGTTTTTCGATAACCTCACCAAGGTAGAAAGAGAAGCCAGCAAGAAACAATTGATCAAGAGCCCTGTCTCATTCCTACCTGGGCCTTCATACAATACTTCCGGGTACAGTGAAGCCCTTAGCATCATAACCTCGGGCACGACGGTGGGCTGGAGCTTTATAAAACGCTGTGATGGAAAACTTAGGTTGGATAAGGTTGCAGTGGAGAAGATTGACCTGGTGCCACGAGCTCACTTTTTGGCTACTCTTGACAATGTGAGTCAAATGTTTTTATGCATGATATCCAATGGATCCATGAAAATAAAGTTTGCGTTCGGTTTTACAGGTAAAAAGTCTAGTGAACGGTATACCTACTAGTCAATTGTATGTATTCGAAGAACTCTCGGGTATGGCTCCTAACCCTCAGCAGTACCTGTATACTATCCAAAGAACGCAGTTAAGGTCTTTCATTATGGGAAACATTAGCTCCAGAGAAAATACAGTGCTATCGTCTGTAAAAACAGCTGCCGTGGGTAGACTGTTCAAGCTACATGTTGGTAAGTGACCGATTTGGAAAATGATAATATCAATACCGTTCCAAAAGCTAAATGGCTGGATGTATGTATCTTTCAGGTAGCGAGAGAGTATCTGGACAAGAAACAGTAGAAAAGTTGATGAACACCAGTAAAGGCTTCAGTGTAAGCGAAGAAGTTCGATATACATTTCTAAACCGTGAGCCGCAAGAACGGGAATATATTGCTAATGCTGTTTTGTTGAATTTAAGCTATTGGAAGTTGAGCGAACAAGTTTCGATTTAGATCTGACTGACAGACATACTGTTTGGCAAGTATGTAAAATTGTTCCGTTTTTATTTATAAGAATGAACAAGTAGAACTAGTTTCACCAGGCTGACTGAGTACGTACATATAGACAGATGTAATCACTAATCACATTCGTCGACATGTATCTAATTCTTCAAATTAACAAAAATACAACAAATGAAAGGCTAGATGAACTCCACTCCTTCATACTTGTGATCTCCAACTTTAGTTTCTGGGGAAATGATGTTTCCGTGAATATCAAAAATGAGCATATAAGTGGCAGTTTTTCCCTCAAACTCTTCTGACTTTAAGGCGACTATGACTTGATCGTCCGTACCAGGAACGAATTTAAAGCTTGAAAACCCGTGAGTGGGTTGGACTTCTCCGACTTGACGCACTTCGATCTTGTCGAAATTATCATTAGCCACGATCATGACGTTGGTTCCCATTTTTTCATCAGTCTTCTCATTATATTGCTTAGAGCTCTTTCTGCGAGGTAGGAATACCCATCGTTGTAGAATATCACTCCATCCAACAGATTCATGAATTACGTAGCCTGCGTACCAACAACACAATTATAATTTACAGCAGATACCCATTTACATCACTTTTCGAAGCAACGATGAGATGTACCTGGGAATTCGATATCCAATGAGCGGGCTAACTGATTGTAATTGGGCTTCCACTTCAAGTGCTTGACTTCCCCTCTTGCAGAAATTCGCTTTACATATTGTGGATTGAAGTTAACTAGTTCGCCGGATGAGGTGGTCCATTCCTTGCCCAAACCTCCTACCCAAAGGTATCCATCCTTGACACAGCTCCACTCGCATTTGAACCCTAGAAAACAAGTCATATTTAAAAAATAGTACAACTAGAAGTTTGAAACACCAAATGACCAAATATAATACAGTTGCAAGCATCGCTCACCTTTAGCGACCGTGCCATTTCCGTCAGCCAAGATCACCCAAGGAACTGGGTACACTTCCGTGTCTCCCATCAAAAGCTCAAAGATAATACCGGTTCTATCATCACACGTGTAAAGCTTTCCGTTGAATACTGTCAACTCTGATAGCTCCATCCCCCGTCCACCTTGATTCAATTCCGAGGAAAGAGTTAGAGGCTCGCCACTATCCCATTCAACATTCACCTGCAACAAGCAACCACATTCTTCAAATTCAACCATCCTTCCACTTCATCACAATTATTTACCGCCCACATACCTTCGACAATTTCGGATTTTCCTTGTTGTACTGAATGTAAAAATAACCGCGCCTAAAATACGAAATCCACTTGCCAGAAGCGGATTTTGACATTTGATCGAGATCTGATATGATTGCTATGCGGTACTTGAGCCCTTTCTCCGTCATAATCGGCTCTGTAAGTGGGTATTTATGTATTGCTCCACCGGAGGCCCACAGCAACGGTCCACGTTTACCACCGACCGGTAAATGAGCAGGAACTTGAAAACCGACTGAAACAAACAATCAAAACTGATTAAACCTTTTATTCTTGCTTACTTCATGTTTATGATTTCTATCAACTTACCATTATTTGCAGGTATCGATAAATAAACAATGCCAACAATTATAAAAAGGGCTAATAAAACTAAGAATTTGGTCTGCAGCCTAAACGTTGACGAGCCCACTTTGTAGGTCTGTTGCGTCCAAGCCGCTTGCCTCCAATCAGTATTCATTTCTCCAAACGAAGGCACCCGCCAACACAACTATTTCTATTGAACTTGACTTGATTCCTACCGGGTCATTCTGAAATTAGAAAACAAGATTAGTTCCTCCAGTTCCATATGCGTCAATACAGTATGTCACTGTTGTTTTTTGACTATTGACTTTTTGAAACATGTGCAAACTCACCTGTTCTGCTTGGTCGCGTATATCGGATCCAGCTAACCTCGTGCATATGTCATATTTAATATTTGCTATTAACCTTGTATTCAACTAATTTACTTGTACAGAATCGTCATCTCATGATGAATTCTAGCAGAAGTCAATTCTAGCTTACAATGGCTCTATTCAGCATCTGACGTTAATCCTTTGACACCGTCTATCATCGAATTCAACCTTCGTGACAATTTACACAGACAAGCAAACACGAGAAGCCAGGTAGCGAAATTACACTTGATTAGAAAGTATTGCCTAACTTATTGCAACATTCTAAAAGTGCCTTTCACCTCTCCGAGTACAAATTTTTCGTTATCATTAACAATTAAACTTTTTCGTTAGCCGCACATTTCTGGTCTACAGAAACTAAATACGATACTATACACGCAGCTGATTTTGTCCAAAAAAATCCTAACTGTTAACTATAACGGAAACGCGATAAGTAGCGCACATGTTAACACAACATCTTCAATAAAAACACTCCAACTGTTCGGACAAGGCCAATATCCTTTCAAAGTTTTAAACTTGGCGCGTCTGCTGATTTGTTGATTCGCATATCCGGTTGTATTCCCAGCGAGTTTATGGTCCAAAAAAGGCCTTTTTTCCAACTGAAATTTTGGAAATTACTAGAAACTAGACATGTTTCTCTGGTTATGATTTTATGCTGCTAAAATTTCTTAACTGAAGGCATTAGAGCACAATTTGACATTCGTTACAAAGAAAAAATTTCCGTTGGAGTAAGTCAGCATCTGTGACACTAGATGTCGCTCCCTGTTCTCAAGGCTTTCCTTGAACAACGTTGTGTTTTGAGTTGAAGGTTATCCGCGGATTCGGAATACCCTTTCACATCAAAGTTATTCATGATCTCAAGCTTGTTAACCTGATAGATTTAATTTGCAGGCGATTTACGAAACCAATGAAATTCCACTGTTATCAGCAAGTGTAGACGAATCTGCATCATTTCCTGTCATCTCCATGTCTGAATCTTGAATGGAATTTTATCTGATAGTGCAAAATTAATTCACCTGACTCAGTTACGTTGATCTTTCTCCAACATATGCACTATCCACACTTGAAGCCCTCAAAGTTTGAAAAATCTAGTAGCATTTTCTAATCTTATACGAAAAATCTTGGCCAAACTGTTTTTGCTCTGCATTTTAACTACTCACAATGATTGATCAACTGTATAATTTTGCGTTGTGGTGATATAATTTTGACTTGTTTATCTGACGGTTCAAATATTTCCCTTGAACTTGGAATTACACGACAGGTAGGTTTACGGTGGCACTGACTGTTTTTTCGTATTCACAGAAATAAAGTTCTGATACAACCAAGTTCATCAGCCGTCCGTCTTGGAATGATTAACAACCTTGGACGCCCACAAACAACATAATTTTATTAACCTGCTAACTGACGTATGTAATTTCAAACCTCCGCCTTCTTATCATCGGTTCATATCGTCATAAGCTATGGCCCGGGCCTAAACCTGAGCGCCCAGAAGCCCGGTTATAAGAGAAAAAATTCAACAACTTGTGACAGCTGAACAAGCATTTAGATCAACACCACAAGTGAAATCTACCGCAGTGTGCCTCTGGGACGGATCTGATGAAAACTGGTTTTCAGAATCAAAAGTAGAAATTTAATTTATCCTTTCCCCCCATCCCTGTACGGGTTCAAGAAGTTGTAAAAAAAGGAGGAGCTTTTTTGAGCTATTTAGCTTTTAAACTCCGCCATTAATTTGTGTGGAACTGTCGACTGAGAAAGCTGGATTTCATGTCTACACCACACTCGAGCATCACTTTGGATTCAGAATCTCTCAAGATCACAGAACATGTTGTGTTTTACCGGCGCAACACCTCTTAAATTTGACAGCATCCACGGACCTCTTGAGTGATTTACCACCTTTTACCTTCTTCCAGTATATTTGTCATGGCCAAGGCTCGTCCATCCCAATCCCATCAGCACCCATGTCTTTTTTTCACCTGGCAACTTTGCCGGTCTCGTCGTACTGTGGCGGTCTCCCCTGGTCATTTTACCAGCCGAGGCAACACAACTGCTGGTCCATAAAACACTGGACGAAAATGAAGTTGAAGAAGAAAACACACCTCTTTTATTCACTTACATTACTTGAGCAGTTGTAAAAGAGTCCCTTTATGTAGTAACTTGGTTGAATATTCGAACATTAATTTATGAACTTGTGTAGACTCACCAGAATCTATTATCGCTATTCCAACCCCAGCGTACCACCCACCCACTCCTCAGCTACCACTACCGTTTCTCAGCAGGAACTTTTTGAAACCTGTCCCGGTTGCCTGCTTTAACTCCCTAATTTTTGGAACTCGAGCCCAAATCCAAGCATAAAATTTTTATTATCTTCTCTCGTCCAGTCAATAAAATTACCTTGTAAGTAACACAAAAGTCAAGGTGAAAAACACTGCTCGTGTTGGTTTTAACACAAAGCCTTTCCACACCTTTCCCATCATGTCATCAGCGGACAGACGGAGGTTTTCCCACATCAGACTTCCGACATACCCTTAAATTGTCCAAACAGCCTCTTACGTAACCTTTGACGTCAGCTACTAAAATTGTAGCACGGAGGAAAAATGCCCGAGGCAATAAAAATGCCCACGAAACATGTATGACAAAAAGAAACAGATTTGCACACAATAATTTATTAAGTTTTTTTTGCAGGTGAAACCCACCAAGTCGGCAAAGCTCCACCGCATAAAGGAAATCAGTTCATCAAACTGATTTTATATTGATCAGTTAATAACAATGTTTTGAATTAATATCGCGGCGAGATTCTCATTCTGTTAGCACGGCGGTCTTTTCATAAAGGCTTTCCATCTCTCATCACGATCATCATCACCCTTCGATAAAATTATCGGTGATGCCGTCCCCGCCGTCATCGAAACTTGCATCTGATGTCTCGATTTCCTTATAATATTGCACCCATCCATCCGGAAATTTGATTACTCCCCGAACAATTTCAACCGCCTCGTCCACTATCAAATTCGTATTTTTTTTATTTTCATTTACACTTGATTCCATTATCAGCAGATATATAATGTTACAAGCGTGATTGAATCTACCGCAAGCGTTTTATATGTAAGTTTATATTTTGTTGATGTATGTATTCGATCAATTCACCTGTTCCATGAATATAATACGCTTTGATGCATTAGCCATCGTCTCATCCCACCCCTTGGACTTTTATCCAGCCTTGAGGCGTTCTCATTCATCTTGTTATTACATGTACATTCTTCTCCGGTTCCTTTGGATCTCTTGTAAAATTTAATAGCCTCAATCAATTAGTTTCATTAACAGAATCAAGCCGTAAAAAATCTCGCCTGCTCCGTCCTCGCTTTTTCACCTGCATGCTTACGCAATTGAGCATTAAAAAGTGCCGCTTGTTCGGTTGGATCAAAACCACGTCTTGTTGTTGCTACACTAACTGGGGAAACATCACCAAAAGATTTCTTTTGTTCCAACACCGCTTTCAGTTTTTGTCCACAATTTTACAATTACAGCAACCACGTGTGGTCAGCTCATCATGAACACGATTCCACTAATTACTCCCTCGCCTTCATTGGCCTGTAGCTTTATAGCATTGGAAATATATATCAAGAGAAAGTTTTTGAGCTTTTTGGTTCCAACCTAGTTTGCCGTTTATTTACTGAATTAGAAAAGGCCATGAATTTTGAGAAAAACAGTTTTTTGGGAGGAAATGTCCAATTTAAATTTTACCCCTATTTTCACCTCAAATCTTTACAGCTTCCGGTTTAAAAATGTTCTGGTTTTCTTCAACCGATTGCATGCCATCCAGTTCCGGTGTTTGGTCTCCAGAATTTTCTTCCTGGACGGAACACATTCGTGGACGACAAAAATTCAGTAATTCATCATCCAAAAAAAGAGGACCAATACGACAACCGAGAAAAGTGAAGCTACAACAAACATCATTCATCATCACAGTTAAACGTCGAATTCAAAATCGGACCAACTCCCGATCGACAGTAATCTCAAAAGTCTCGTACTTTGCGCCAAGATCAGATTAACGATTTCTGTTCGATTACCCGAAATTGATTCAAACTCCCGAAGCAATTCAGGAGTTGCTCTACGGGATTTTTGTGGCTCAAGATGTAGTTGATTCGAGATTTTAAATTTACATTTCTCTTACTCAGGACTCAGAGCAACTGGTCACATGATTCAAACATAACATTCTCATTTTATTCTTGGGTCACCACAATGTAGAAGCTGTATGAGATCCTTGGAAGTTTCCAGCAGCGGCGTTGGAGCCTCTTGGTATCATCTTTACTTGATCCCTTGTTGTGTCCTTCGGATCTCATCTCTCTACTTTTCATTGACTGATTGATGAAATATCCACACTAACTTTCCACCGTCATAGTAAATGTGCATTACCATTAAGAAAAAGAAAAGACTCTTGTGAACTCCAGGTAAGCAAGCAAGCATATCAGTCAGACAGAGACTTGAGAGGCGAACCAGAGCTTGACTTATAGACGTTTTCGTGTTGTTGCTGCTGCTATCATGAACATTATCTTTTGCTTTGCGTCTTGCTGATGATCGAGACTGTTGTGGGCATGCATACTTTTGCTGGTGCAGGTCAGCCGTAAGAAAGTTTGTGAAGAAGCCAGAGCGTTTGTTGGGGATGAGATCAGTCCACGATTAATCCTTGTCCACTCGGGATCAAGATCATGACAGAAGCTTCAAAGAAGAATCCGCCCACACGTGCAACTCGGACACTATCTCTCATCACAGTCACGGAGCTTCTGATCAGCATCATCACCAAATCATCTATTCTCGTTTTCTGTCCTCCTGTCGTGATCTACCTGTTGTTGTATTGCGACCAAATCCCTTTTGCCCACAAACGACTTTTGAACAACGACGCAACCCTTGCGTTTTGAACCTTATTTTTGCTCTTGACAGTTTCCCTTGCACTCATTCACCTGTCTCCAAACTGCAGCAGGGAGACCAATCACCTACTAAATATAAAAAACTACACATCAAATCCCCTGCCCAGGTAAACAATAAGAAAAATCATCAGCCGTCCCAATGAGACACATCATCAGTTCTCGCCTCTTCATCCCTGCCAATGTGAAAAGAAAAATTCGACACACGAGACACAACTTTATGATCCATATGAAAATGGATAGGAATTCGTCGGAATTTTTAACAGACACAATCTCCACCGAATAATTCATTAATCATTTGTCCTATAGCAATTCTTGGAACGACCAAAGAATTTTAGCCATGTCTGTCCCGTTCCGTCAAATTCACATTCTTGCATACCAAGATTTTTAGCGTATGGCATAAAATTGAGATTTGTCCAAACTTACCCCTTTTGCTTGCCAGGTTGCACAATTATGGTCGTATTTTAATTAAAGCCATTTTGGTTGCTACTGTAAGCCTCGAATCTTGACCACAAGCTTTCTTTGACTGTCCTAATTCTTAAAAATATTTCGTTCATCTCAATAACTTGTCAAGCATTCTTTCGAGCTCAGAGCGTGATTTGGGATTTTCTCCGCATGTTCAAGAAATAATGACTTCATCACCAACACCAACAACTGCTAAAGGCCTAAATAACGATTTGGTCGTATCTTTTCAAAGGTGGCGATCAGCGGAATGCCAATGGAGGCTTTGTTCAGATTAAGATTCATGTTTTAAAATTTTCTGCATAGCTCGCAATGTATAAATTGGTCAGGTGTTTCCGAGCTCAACATCTCATTAAATTCTTATGCTTGAAAGTTTTGTATGTTTTGACAGAATATCAGCTTCTGTTGCGAACATCATTTTAACATCAACTTTTACCGGAATACGTTTCTACCAGAAATTATTATATATATACTACGGAATCCCATAATTTTTTGTATCCTCGAATTTGAGGAGCAAGCAAAGATTTGCTCCTTTGGGACGATCAGATCGTTAAGCCTTGCTGATGATGCGATACAGGTAACGACGACATCCATCGATGGCATCGTGTCGGGCTCTCTCAACTTGAAGGCACGTCAAATAGGAATCCATATGACCCTGGATGACACAGCAGCGGCATTCCCTGACTCGGCATCATTCGTCATAATGTGCCATACACG
>JAQGBJ010001371.1:0-23761 GCA_034698345.1 Sphaeridia pumilis | reverse complement strand
ATTTTGCGAAACGCCAGTTTGCCTCTGGTTTACTGAGTCCATGGAAAGAGGTACAGATGACCTTGCTAAAGCACTAAAGTTGACGATCCATGAAGTCCTGCATTAATTACTTGTTTCATCCCCCTGATTACCGAGCCGGATATATGACGTTTTGTATGCATTTGTTTCATAAACCAATTTCAAGCTTTCTTTATTTTTTAAGAGAAAGAAATGCATATTTAGAGCGGGTGCGATGAACAAGGTCCATTGTTGGAAAGCCTTGGTGATTTATAGCTGTTTACTCATTTGTTTTCTAACCCGTATGTATGGTCGTTGACGATGAGAAAGCGAATTTACAGCATATGGCGGGTGCAATAAATTTTTGCAAACATTATGCTTCCTAATTATAATAAGTTGTTCTGAGCTTATTGTGCGGAAGAATGTTTGCTTTTGGTTCCGAAAATGTAGATAAGCTAAGCTGTTCCAGGGGAATTATTACAAAATCTTAGTTCTGTTTGCTCACGGTCAGGCCTAGAAGAAATGAAAACCCCTTGAACATATGGAAATTAATTATGTCGTTAACAATCCTTGAATTGATGGAAATGCCTCTGTATTTTTCCTGTATGATGGTCTGACAGTCTCAGTTTTATTTAAGGAAACGTTTAAAAGCATTATAACCAGCATTGTGCAGCATCCTGAGGGAATGAGTACCCACTGATAGTTCCCATTTATTTTCCCAGTAAAACTTTACACAGCTATTGAGTGTACAAGCGCCGAAGTTTGACGTTTTCTCCCCTTCTACGACTGAATCTGCGAAAGCTTGGTGTAGTTCCTCCGTGTTGAGAAAGTATGGACGACCTATACGCTTCACCTCGAATGGAGCTTCTGATCTTATTGCGGAGAACAACTTTTGGCAATTCTTCTTCTTCTTCCGGGGAAAGAGGTTCCATTTCTTCTTCAATACTAAAAAACCAGTCTTTTCATCATTAAGACACCCCACCGCTAAAAAAGCTGGAGCAACATATTATCAACATAATCGTTAGCTTGAGACACCTGTTCCGAAACTTATTGCATAAATACGCACGTTAAACTTCTGAACCTATTTGACCCAACCTGCTCTGTTTACAAAACTTTGAAAGCAAACATTCATCAAGCACTCACGTTGAGCATGCTGGGCATTTCCAAAAACTTTGGTTGACTCCAAATGATTCTCCGTCTTCTAGCGTATGCGGTAAATCTTCACCAAGCGTCTCCGGCAAGAACAAACT
Source organism: Sphaeridia pumilis (assembly GCA_034698345.1). Lineage (NCBI taxonomy): Eukaryota > Metazoa > Arthropoda > Collembola > Symphypleona > Sminthurididae > Sphaeridia > Sphaeridia pumilis. Next base: position 22,514 of record JAQGBJ010001371.1, on the reverse strand, counting down.
TAATACCGCTGCCGCTAACGATAGAGCACCCAAGATGATGAGCGAAATCTCGCGGTTAGTTCGACCCTGCAAAAGTAATGAATGTTGATAAAAAAAATTGATATTTCCCCATGAATTTCATTAACCTACCAGCGAAGCAATGAAGGGAGAAATTATCGAGGCTACATATCCCATAATATGGATCGAGTTTACTCCTTGAGCTCTGATGACAGTGGGAAGAAGCTCAGCCGCCCACTGCAGACCGATATTAAAAGCAACATTGACCCAGAACCTGCTGGTGATTGCGAATCCTAAGAATGCAGCATTGCCTGAAAATACAAATTAGCTATGGAAACAATTGATGAGCACATGGTCATGGAGTGCAGTTTAAGTAACAAACTTGAGCTAATGGCCGGTATTGTCGACAGGATGCTGAATGCTGCTGAGAACCCCAAAGAAGCAAAAGCAAGCCACCGACGTCCAAAGTAATCCAAAACAAACACTAGAAGTAAATCTGCTGGAAGTTCCGTTAAAGACGCGATTGCGAACATTAGAGAAAAATTTTCTCCGAGATTCAAAACGTTACGAGAATGTCCATCGTAAATTAGTGCAATAATTGACCTGCGTAAGGTACCGCCATTGAGCACTTGTCCAGCCAATCTTTAACAGTTAAATATGAAACACTTGCCATATCAGTACTAGCAGGACAAAGTTCTTGAAAATCCTTGGACGTTTTAAAGCTATGATCAAGGAGACTTCCTCTTCATTAAGCGTCTCTGCATAAATTTCTTCGGATGTTTTCTAGTTGCTCAATATATTGGTTCATCAGTTCCTTTGCTGAATCTTACTGAATATTTTGATTTTTTAACTTACCCGGAATTCTTGAAAATCTTTCTCTTCAACAGTCTGCCCATTTCGCGCAGCGAATTTTCTCATAATGTCCGTGGCTTCTTTTGTCCTGCCCTTTGATAAGAGCCATCTAGCGGGAAATAATCCGATCAAAAAACATATACCAACAGTCCGCAGACTGTTAAATCAGTAACGCAATTACCTTGCACTTTCAGGTAGCACGAAATATGCGGCGATACAGAGAAGCATGGGAATTGTGGTTACCCATCCAAAAGTTATCCAGTTTTTTGTCAGTTCAAATATACCAGGTACCAGCAGTGTGCCAGACGTATAAAATATCGCTATCGATAAATTGGCGACAAGCGTTCGATACGAAGGTCCCACGTATTCTAGCACTGTATATATAAACGACTTTTTAGAAATCTGTGATTTTTTGGATATCATGATGATCTCAAACACAGACAAACCTAAAATATAGATCATAACAAAGCAGTTATCGAATGACATGCCAGATATGAACCTTGAAACACAAAACACCCAGAAGTTGGTCGTGGTTAGAGTCACGACACCGCCAGCAAATCCTACTAGATTGGCTGCTATCAAAGCAGGCACTCGTCCGAAACTGCGAAGAATCTGCTATTAATTTTTTCAGAATATAATCAAAAAGTTCTGAAGAATGCAACGTACTTGTCTGCGATGCTACCAACAACAAAGCCACCGACGATTGCCCCGATATAGAAGATAGATGACGCTAGCGTTAGCTTATCTTCGATTGTCCAATTTGGCAAGGTGTCACACCAGTAATTAGCCTAACAAGATCAAATTTCCCATGAAACAAAGCGTGAATGTGTCTTGCAGTTTAAAAATGGCTATCATGTAATACTTACCTTGGTCACAATAGTAGTGTATGGAAATTCATTCATATCATGCCGAAATTCTCTACACGGACAAGTATCCCAATTTGCCAACAGGCTAGTATTTATTGTTGCATTAGGGTGAAAGCGAAGACTTGCTATAGAGGAACAAGTGGGTGGCCACCACCGGGAAGAACAAGTTTGTAATGGACTTCTAGAATTTTCACTTCCTCTCGTGGCTGAATTTTGCGTTTGAGATATGATCCCGCTTGCAGGAGGTGATGGGTTTGGATCAGATGGACTTTCAATGGTGCTTCTTCCTGTTGGTAAGGTCCCAGCAGGGTTCTTGAACGATGGCTTGGCAGTAGTACTGGTGACTACACCATGTCTCCCTGAAGCCCAATAGTAGCTTCCTTGGTACCCATTCGATTGCCTTCCAGTTCTAGCTCCGGGTGAAAAGCTGCACTGCACTTCCATGTTGTTTTCATCTCTACATGTCCTGGTAAATTGAATACTTGGTCGTTTTTTGTGCCTTCGGAAATTTAAGTATTAAATTTATAAGCCTTACTGAATTAGTAGGCTCTGAAACCTCCGTGAGTCTTCTCTGGATTCGATTCGATATCTCAAGCAAGGGTTGGTTGCAGGACCGGACAGATTCGCCCTAAATAAAGTCGTTACAGTATTTTTCCAATTCATTCCCTTGCAAATGCAGTCAGTTTTCGCAGGCTCACCATTGGGCGCTTCTAACGACGTGACATGATAAATCTCTTGAATTTTCCGCACACCAATAAGCATCTGGATATCGCATTATAAATAATTGTCCAAAGAGCACAAATGTTACAATTATTGAAAACGGAGCTTGAAAAAAGAACAAAAATTTTTGGTATCTCCCAAATTCTCCCACTTTTGTCAAAAGAGTGTCGAAATCCATGTTTCTTGTTTATGTAAAGCCCTTTTTGAAAGTTGGGACCTTGTTGAACAACTGGAACAGAGCTTTGCTTGCCAGAAGGAACTGGGAAGTAAAAAATAGAAGCCTATCGCGGTTATGGTTCAATTGGAATTGAATGTTTTCCGCATTGGGCATTCTGCAACCTCTAATTCGTTATGCGCTCATAAATGGTTTATTCAAGCCTCACGAATTATTAAAAATTGTGGCAATCCTATCACGATAGAACGCTTCCGCTAAAGGAACTAATTAAGCAAACACGGAAAAGAAGGAATGAAAACTGTCTGTCCTCAAGTGAACTTTAAAAATACTTTCCATGTTTACCAAATAAGTTAAATATGGCTTTAACAGGTTGTAGCAGCTTGAAGTAAAACCCCTTAAACATGTTACGTTCAAAAACGACAGTAGCTATTGGCGTCGATTACTCCCTTGATGCCTATCGTTCGTTACCACTCTGTTCAATGGCCAGGAGGCCATTTCAAATAATCTCGGATTTATAGTTTTACCTTCGAAGGTCACAATACTGCTTATCTGTTACATGATGATTGTTTACACAATGTAGGTCATGTCGTGAAACATGCTACTCTTCTACTCATTATTTTTTGGCTTATGCTTTCTCCGTTTACTTTCCCCAGAGGTATTTAAACCGGATCAAACTCGGTTGAGAGCTCATTTCTTGGGATGCTAGGGCTCGGAGTGTGATTGTGCTGCTGCCTACCGTGTTAAAAACTGTAGTGTTCACATGAACCCTTTTGTCATTGTTCATTCTACTGTTTGAGCCTGCAAATCAGCAGGGAAGAATTGCTGTTATGCAGCATCCAGCATTACAAAATGTGACATCGGCCTTGTCCAACTTCTACGGTCGGTATGATGCCACAGGCAGATTTATAGATCCAAGTAAGTTGACGCAACTAGATTACTATTGCATTAATAAACTTTCATACCAATTAACAAAATTTCTGCAGCAATGGGTGCGACCCAAGTTGAAGGAGCTCCACCAGAATTGCTGGAGGTAATCCATCCCTTCTGGACCAAGTTTCCTCCAGCAAATCCAATGATTATGGGGTTGTTAGCTTTTGTATATACGTTGCTTTGGATAATTAATGCCTTTGGAAACTTTGCCGTCATTTACGTTTTTATCAGGTAAATAATATACTTCTGTTAATTATCTCTTATTGTAAGTAGCTAATATTTAAATTCATTTCAGATCAAAAAGTTTACAGACACCTGCAAACCTGCTGATTGTCAATTTGGCTTTTGCTGACTTTTCAATGATGTTGTCACAAAGTCCGTTTTTTGTCCTCAACGTCTTCTATTCCCGTTGGTGGTATTGGGGCAACCTGGCATGTGACATTTACGGTTTCACCGGAGGATTGTTTGGAGTAGCGGCCATTTTCACAATGGTTGGTATTGCTTTTGATCGCTGGATGGTCATAACTGGAGGCATCAAAGGACGCAGATTTACGTTTGTAAAATCGGTTGCCCTCATCATTTTTATTTGGTCTTATGCTATTGGAATCAATCTTCCGCCGTTGCTCGGCGTTTGGGGTGGATATTCACCGGAAGGATTACTTAATACCTGTTCTTTTGATTATTTGACGGAAACTATGGAGAACAAGTACTTTTGTTTGTACATATTTCTTTGCGCCTATTGTACACCTCTGTCACTCTTGATTTTCTTCTACTATCGGATTACCCGTGCTGTGTTTTCGCATGAAAAAACGCTCCGGGACCAAGCGAAAAAAATGAACGTGGACAGCCTGAGACAGAATACAGTAAGTTTTTAGCTCAACGTTAATGCCAAGAAAAGTCCGAATAGCAAATTGGTCCGTAGAGCTATAACCTCGTCTTGTTCGATTTCAGGATCAAAAAGAGCAGACAGCTGAGGTACGGATTGCAAAAGCTTCAATGACAGCCGTTTTCTTGTGGGTGATCATCTGGACGCCATACGCCGCTGTCACTATGACTGGTGCCTTCGGAAACCGTGAACTTCTTACTCCACTGATTGCACAAATGCCGTCAATACTCTGCAAAACTGCCTCTTGTTTCAACCCAATCGTTTTTGCCATCAGTCATCCTCGATTCCAGGCAGCTTTGAGAGAATATTTTCCTTGGTTGTATTGTACTCGCAAACCTGAAAGTTCCGATATGGCATCACATGCTACTGCTACAGTTAAAGCTTGAAGATTGTAAAATTGTCAGGTTACTACAAAAACGGTGTCGATTTGATGAAGTGCTGAAACCTAATTGGCAACTGTACGGCGTAGCTTCAAATAACCTGAATAAACTAATTTTCCTTACCAAATCCAGTCATGTCGCATTCTTTAGGGCTTCCGAATGAAAAGTAGGCCGAAAGTCTGCCAACACAAGAAATTCAAAACTGTCTACTGCTTTCTGGGTGAGTTGCGCAAATTTAAGCTTCTTTGAAGCGATTTAAATGGCTTCAGTATCACGAAGAAGGATAAAACAAAGACTTTGCTCCAAGGATTTGTTCATCTTAGAGACTACCTTGTTGAGTTGACATATGGGATGACGCCTTGATCTGGCTATGCTATTTGGCGAATTTTAAGACATACTAATACATGTATAATTAGTATGATGTCAGATGCGTCAGAGCTTTGGTGCACTTACAAGGCTACGTTTCTTTGTTCTGTCAAAACTATTGCTTGTGGGTCAACATTCATCAAACGTAATGTCTCTTCTCTGTAATTCCAGCCAGTTTCAATAGCGATGTGAGTACTGTATCCGAGAATGTTTGATTGATGGCAATATCTCAGGAACAAATACATGTACTGAAAGTTTTGAAAATGTTTCGAGATTGCGACACTTGTCCGCTAGATGCCGTCTGAACCTTATCTTCAAAGACATTTCTTCCAAACATCGAAAGCCAAACACCAGAAAGTTTGATTTTGGCGAATTTATTCTCCAATCATAGCCGTTCTCATTACAATGATCGATCACAAAAATGTACCATAACTTGTGTTAGTCCAGTTCGAGTGCATAAGCATACTTGTATATCTGGAGAAGCAGTAGATACCAAAGTTATGCACTGTATGCAATCATATATCACACCATAGTTACCGGACCATCGTCATTTTCTAAAATGATGATGAGAATCTTAAAAATATTCACATCCGTGCACATAAACTACAACAATCAAGCATCTCAACGACAACATCCAACAAAAGTTATTCTCTCACAGTCACAGCCGCTCCAAGTCAATTGTAGCCCACTATAACTAAAGTGGAGCTACATCCGCCGCCTTGATTTTTAAAATATAGTCTTGAAACGGCACTAAGAGCCTTGAAAACAACAACACGGCCAAAACACCTGACGTACCTTGTACAAAATGCGAGTCCATTAATGTTTCTTTTTATGAGTTACACAACATGTACTTTTTGCATACAAACGGATTGTAAGTAGCAAGGTTTGCATGTATCTTTATATTAAAATTATTACAAGCGACACTTGTTGTAGTATAGTGTTCCAGCCGGCAAGTAAAACTTCCGTTTTGACTCTAGTTCTTTTTATACAAAGTTTCCGTAACTTCGATGTCGGACTGTGGAATGTCCTTGTCGCCCCAACCCCATGGACCTGGGTTGAACTCGCTGTGATGATCGTGACTTCCGTCTCCAGTACGGGCAACTCGCTGCTTGACAATTTCGGACGGAACCGTCTTCAAGTCGTAAGCTTGGCCGATCTTAGCCATCAAGTCAATGAATGCCGCCGTGAAGTTGTAGTGATAGATTCCGATCTCGGCGGTTTTGTAGTCCCATGGAAAAACATGGTGGTAGTTGTGCCAGCCTTCGCCGAAGGCAAAGAAAGCAACCCACTTGTTTTCGGCAGGGTTTATGGTTCTGCAAAGAGGAATTATATAAATTATTGTCTGCATATTTACTCAATTACCCTTGAATTACCGACGAATGCAAACATTGTCATTGTCGTGTTTTTGCTTGGAAGCCTAACAACCTTTGATCAAATAATTCAAGTTCAAATGTCGCACTGGGTTACCTGGTTCGAGGCGGAAGCGCCTTGTGCACAAGCCGTACTACATGTATTATTAATTCCATATTAACGCATAACTTGCATCCGCGCACAACAATGCGTATATATTACTGTTATAGTGGGATTTTGGTGCATTCTTTATCCACAGCGCACTTATCAAATCATCAAGCATAACATAATCTTCACCATGACCATGTAAACTCCGTAAAGCGAATCCCTAGCATAAATATACCGTTTCGCAAACTTTCAAAATTATCTTTCTCGCCAAAAGTTATCAACGTTTGTTATCGTTTCTTTTTCTGCATACGCCAAGCCTCCCAGTGCGGTCATTTCACCTATGTGATCTTCAAAGCTTGTAACATTGCGGAACATTTAATCAGAAAAAATCCCTGAAGGGGGTAGCCCTAAAATCATATGCACCAAATGCCAAGGAGCGGTACCTAAAAGACGGAAACTGACTTACTTGTCATATGGACGACTTCCCCATTTGTGAGCGGCTGAGTTGACCAACCAGGTCATGTGAAGGGTGATGACGTATCTGGCAATGGCGACACAGACAGCAGTCCCATAGGATTCACCAGAAAATAGGACTGGGTAAAAAATAGGAATGATGAAGCTGATGAGTACAGCCAAGTATCCGTAGTATCTGCAAGTCAGATGAAAATTTTACTTTCCCGTCAATTAAATCTTTGTTTGATTCCACCAATGCCGAAAACTCACTTCTTCTGGAACATAACGATTGGATCGGCTTCAAGATCTGACATGTCAATCATCTTGCCCTTGCTTTTGACTTCAGAGTGCTTTCTACACAAGAGCCAACCCATATGCGAGAAGAAGAATCCTCGGCGAGCGTCATGAGGATCAGCGTTGGTTTCGGTGAATTTGTGATGCACTCTGTGGTCACGAACCCATTCATGGATACTGTTCTGGACAGCAAGGGTTTGAGTGAAAGCAAAGAAAAGTCTAAGTGGAGTCTTGGCCTTGAAGGACTTGTGGCCCCAGTATCTGTGAGCGCCTCCAGTGATGCCCCAACCGGACATGATGTAGTACGAAATAGCTGTTGAAATTGCACAAAACGAAATGAACCAGTGGCACAGAAATTTACCAATCGGATATCGCCGTGACCCAACTTACCAAACAAGGCTGTGGAGAGCTTAGTTTGAAGACTGAAAAATAAATAGAACCCGTAGAGGGCTACAGCATGGAAAATGGCGAAGATGACGACGTTTCTCCCAACAACTACCAAGGGCTCGGTACCAGCATTTTGATGAAGGCTGGCTTTGCGATCGACAACGGTGTTGACTCTACCAGCAGATCCATTCACGACATTGTTGTTGTTGTTCGCCATTTCGGTTCCTTGGGCAGTCGTCGACTTTCCATATATGTCAACGCTTGGAGAAATTTCACTTGCCAAACTTTTTCCGTTTGACAGTCTCATTGAGTGCCTTGTCCTCAGGGCAGGGCCGTTCGTAGTCACAGTTTCAGTACTAGTAGGTGCAGGAGGCATTTCCTTTGAGCTTTCCAAGTCCTGCAACAATAAAAATATTCCCATTACAGAAGAAGTTTTGTATGACCGTTCGATTCCTTAGCTGAATGATTTCATCTATCGTTTCCATGCTTGCTCGCTGGCGACTAACATGTAAGGGAATCCCGCACGCCTGTCTTTCCAGCCAGCCAAAATGTACATGCAACCAGGCTGGCCAAGCTGTAAGTTTCTACACCTACAACATTTCAAGAATCGCGTGTCTAGCGAGGTCTACAGGACCGAATTACACGACAAAATTTTGCCAAAAACTACCCTGCTGAACTGACTTGTCTGGAGAGGCTGCAGACCGATGCGAAATACACTATCGACGGATGGCTGTTAACATCTGAGCACGATATGTCCAGCACCCAATAGCTTGTTGTATAACATAAGGCATACAATGTCTAATGTACTTTGTCGATACAGGTAACAAAAAATGAAGTGTACGGCCATTTTGGTAACGTCTATTGGCCATGGGTAAGCCCCAGTATTTTATACTCATATCACATGGTTAACAGTGTACGTGACGTCTAGTCTTGACAAACTCAAACATTCATCCGCTCAAAACTGCAGGCGTCATTTTGATCAATCCTATTCACAGTACAATGCCACCTTGGCCCAGCAAAAAACTTTGTACCCGTCCATTGTCATTTGGCAATTTGGCAAAGGTTCACTGGGAAGTCCAAGAAACGTTGACGTACAAATTAAATGGAAACAGATATTAGCCCGACCAAAAAATTCATTGTAAAAAGTCAATTGGCCGGAACGTCTAGTGCTTCCCCGCACTTATATCTAATAGGCTGAAGTTCAATAAAGTTACCTCGCTACCATGAAGCTAGCCGCTAAAGCAAATACTACACGTGTCTCGCGCCATGCTGGACTCAAATATTTGCTCATCAATTGTCTGCTGATGGACTCTGACAATCGATTTATCCAACGCAATATGCTATAATCCAAGCTAATTCTTCAGAACCACTTTCAATGAAACCGACAAACACACTCGATGTCACGAAAAGGCTCCAACTCAAGGCCTAAAATATTTCCCCCCTAATTTCTTCAACTTTTGTGTCAACTTGACCACACATGTACAACTTCAAAATCCACCACAATTTCTGCAACAAAAACAATCTTGAAGTTTTTGCAAGTGCCAATCAGCAATGTAAAGGTATTCGTTCCACTTGTAACGCTGTTACGATTTCACAGACAACCACCCCCTCAGGGTTCTCCATTTTGTCTGAATGGGAGCTACACCACAGCTATGCTGCGAATCACAATCACTATAATTTACAATTACTCGTGTACTTGCTTAACATGAATAGCTCTCAATCTCAATTATCTGACCAGCAGTGGGGGTTGCTGCACTTTTGACAGCCACTGCAAGCAATCAAATAACGCCGCTAACGTCAGTGAGGGTGAGTCACAACCTTGAAGGCAACTGGTCTAACACCTGGTATCCCTTGACCTGACGCTAACTTTTATTGAATTGATCATCATTAGAACTACTTATTAGCTGCCCCTTACTTAACATTCGGAAAATCCGATCGACACATTTTTGCAGGGTCAAGGGTAATAGTGGGGACTGGGGACCGCGATCTTCAGTCATTCAACATGTTCCTCAACAAAATCAAACTAAACCAAATTATGTAAGTAGGCCAGCAATACTTAACCTTACCCGACAAGCTTTTGAATCGAGTCAGGTATATCATCAACACTGCTGACTGAACCAAAACAAAGTTTCCTACTTTTTTGACGTCTCTCGTGCTTCTTCTTCATCTTTTTTCTTTACTATGCGTGAGGTTATGCATTTCGCCGCATAATTCGATCACCAAGGTTTAAATTTTTGCAAGAAAAATTCTCAACGGATATATTTTGTAGCATTATTAAGCAGCCAAATTGCAATCTATGAGTTCTAATGAGCTAGACAAGTCAAGCTCTCGTAAGGACCGGCATCGCAATGAGACAGCCTCATATAAAGTAATTTAAAGTTCTTTAGAACCAACTCTCAGCTATATACAGCTATGCTCCAGCGAATAGCAATTTCGCCAGAACTGGCTCCGCATTGAAAGATCTTTCGCCACCCTAGGATTCAGGTTATGGCAGTTTCATGTGTTTAGTCTTTAACTGCAGCTGGGAAAATGAGACCATGAACATTGCTTGGACCACTACATTACTCGGCACTGTACTGAATTTCGTCACGTTAACTAATGCTAATTACTTATGTCGAAAGCAATAAACTTTGCATCAGCATTTTGTCGCTTTCCTCGTTTCCTGTCACCCCTATATCAGCAAATTATGACCGCAAGCCAACCTATCCTTATCTTACTTTTAGTTAGTTGAAACAACATTCTCTTCATGCATGATAACAAACAAACGATTCTACTGTGCTAGCCTATATGGTCAAATAGCGGTCAAACTTACGTTCGGTTCCAACCAAGTAAGTGTAATGTAATATTTACTGCTACGGAGCACTGCGCCTCAAAATCAATATGGCACTTTGACGTACACCCGTTTGCGAATCAACAGGTGTGTATTGTTTCACGCAAGGTCTCCTGCTTAAGGCGTCCCACTTTCCTTATTGTTTCGATTGCAGTTTTAAAGGGTATTAAAAATTGTACACTGCCGAATTGCACGGCTTTGAGTTGCACTCGTTTCCACTGGTCTCACTCGTGTCGCCAATCCACTTGGTTGTAATTCCAGGGATGTACGAGCAGAAAAAAGTTATCAACCGCGATACTGACCACTACTTGCCGATACTGCCGCTGTCAGACTGAATGACTGAACGAATGGCTGACTGGGTCAAGTCAAAGAAGAGCAAGAAAGGTGTACGAAACCCTTTTCTTTCTCTCTGTCTCGTCGTATAGAGCTCCTGAGCGTAATCTTTGTACGAGGAGGCAACAATTCATTTCAGGTGCATATTCTCAGTGTGTACACAGCGTCATCTCATCATCTTCTTAACCGAATCTTTGCAAGATTCTCTTTTCTTGTGATACGAGACGAAATGATCATATATACCTTCAACACTGAGCGAGTCCCTTATTGCCAATATCAAGCCGCGCGCACGCACACTCACATCATTCACCTACTTTCTTTAAATCTCATGAGTAACAAACGGTACTTTCACGAAAAACCACTTGCTCCCTTACATAGTCCTTCATTGATATATACAGGCCCTATTTTATCTGTTGGGCAACAATCGTAAAAATTCATATGTAATCCACATCTCATAATGTATTCAATTTCTCATTCTTGTTTTGTTTTCAAAAATTAGACTGCGTTTGTACATTGTGAATTGGCAATCTCCTCTGCAGGTCATGTCATCATTGTTGATGTGGTCGGAAATTTTGCGTACAAATTTTGCACTCCAAGAGTTGATCAAGAAACAGCCGCAGGTGTATCCAAACTTGCACCCTTGGATTATTAGTCAAGATAGACAGCACAATAGAATCAGCCTTCCTGTTCTGATCTTCTCATTGTGATCACTTTGATGACCATCATACAAATGACGCTGGGCTAACTAAAACCAACAAAAACTTGAGACCAACTTCCTTCTTACAAAATTATCTTCGAAGGGTACTATGTACAAAACTAATTCTGGCCTGCAGTAAGCCTAATCTCACACTGGAGTCAGCAAAGTTCTTCGCATTCATTCGGCTGGCAATGTGTAAGTTTAGGCGTCTCGTCCAATAATGGCCAATTAATTTTTAAGTGTAAATTGAAGCCATTGCACACACTATTAAGCTTTTACCACTTAAGTGAATACCATCCTCCATTTATAATCAGCTTCCTTGAATCCTGTTTAATTATTGACTTTTTCTTCCTCCTATGACCTTGTAATGTACAAGCTCATTCCTTATTGTCTTCTGTTTTCAATCCATGTACTTTGAAAGCTACTATAATGCTAGTGGAAGTTTAAAATTACTGGTGATCACGTGACCCTGAAGATGATATGTTTGATTATCAAGTTTTATTTGATCAAAGGCTCAAAGGGAGGACAAGCCTTCATGTATAAGGGTTCGGTTGAGTCTCACCACTTGTTAAAATTCACATATGAACTCTTTGCAGAACCTGCTGTTCAACATTTTGCAACCGACTAACATACAAAAAGAGCGTAAAAGCATAACAACATTTGCGAATCCTTGCAAGTCTTTGCACGAGGACCAGTTAACGCAGTTTGACACATATTTTCACATGTGGTATAAACTTGCCCCGGTAGCAAAACAAGTTCTACCGAGCCCGACCTCGCTGGTCAAGCAAATGCGTGCAAGTGCCGTATACACAAAATGGCAAGCCTTGTTTTGTGTTTACAGTGCCTCAATGAATGACTCTTTCCTTGTCTCCAAGTTAGTGGAGCAGCGAGTCAGTAGTATCAAAGTCCATCCGTGGACATGCCAGGCTTGGATGCAAACAGCAAACTGCTTTCTCGTAAAGTTTCGTAATTATCATGACCCTTCAGGAGCTGTTTTCCTACACGGAAATGGCTTTAAGAAATAAATGCAACTAGTGTCAACGCAACGCCCCTTGTGTCCACAGTCCACCATCACGACACGAAACCCTTGCAGGTGGATGCACTTGCAGAATTAATTTTTCTCGAATCGTGAGGATTTTCCGTGTGCATAATTGCCTGCCCTGTATCTTGTTATAATTTCTCAATCTTTTTATTTCCACGTGCCTGTAATGTTTTACAAAAAAAGCCCAAAAATTGCTTTCGGAAACAGCAGAGAATCATGAGAGTTACGGTCCAGCAAATAATTTTTTACGAGGAACGGATTTTTATCCCTGCCAAGAGATTGAGTTGCGTCAAGGTAATTTAATACTCCTTTGGAATTCCCTACGCATTTTGCCAAATTTCCGAGCTAGTTTTCGAACTTTTGACCTACCTCTCTTGCTCTTGTAGTACAAAAACTAGTTGAAATTGACGTAAATTTCTTTTAAAAAACCAGTAAGGCGCATTGGGCACTAACTTCAAATAATCAAGTGGCGCAAACTTACGTTCAAAGAAGTGGTCAGGGTACCACCACACACGGACGGATGACTCAGAATCTGTTGTTATAATAACAACGTGTCATGCGTCACTAGATAGTAGTGACATGTACGTGCCTTTTAACATAGGCCGGTTGCTTTGGCGAAACTAGTAGTTTCCAAACATCCAAACTCACTCACTCACTTTCGTCATTAATTGCAGTCGTCGTGTTCAACCATTTTTACTTGGATTTTTATTAGAAAACAGCAATTGTTTACGACAGTACTAAATTTATTTTGCCGCTCTGTAGAGGTATCGGTATCACACTAACTAGGCAGGGTACAGCTTTTACAAGTCAACAGCATTTCAGCCAGATCGATCAGATGCGACACTCCTGCTGGATGATTGATTCCACCTAACCCTTCCTGCTCGCATGTTCTGCGTAAAAACATTCACTGAATAAAAACAAGGATCAAAGCAGTTTCGGTATTTTCGTCCCACGTGGCTTCTTCAGCTACATTCGTTAACCTAACCATTCTTGATTCACTTGACGTATATACAATGAAAGACTGACTGGCATACTGTAAAGTTCACTTTTTGCAACTGGCTGGGAGCCATTCATCAGACAAGCCAATCTACTGATAAATCGCATATATGCAGACAACTTGAACACACGTGAGGACAGGTACATTATACCAGTAACAATATATTATTACAAACTTTCCTTATATGTCAACTTTGCATTACGTGCATGTGTATAACTCATGTTTTCGTCTACAATTATTGTCCGCTTTCCAGCCTTTTTGCCATTAGTGCATCAGTAGCCATAAATTGATACATGAGACAAGTCTATTCTATCAATTTTTTCTATAAGCTTCTTTATAGTGGGATATGCGGCTTCATAGCGTTGGCTGACACTTGTCGCCATTTTATACACGTGTGGATATTCATTCTCCGTACACTTTTCACGGTCTGCGTCTGATTGCCTTGAGGCAATGTTGTGACCATATAAATATATCCGCCATAGTCAGTTAAACATGACTTGCAGGTTGGCTCAAACATTAATTTCCCCCGTAGTTTTTGCACCTTCAAATACCTTGTATTCATACTGTCGCTATTTTAAGACACGCTTTCTAAACTTGATCGAAGGTCCTCTCATTGCAGTAGCAGCGTTTTTGTCTGTACATGGTCACCTGACGAAACTTCTTGCACCTTCTTGCAGTTTTCAAGCCATTCAAAGCCACTGAGGTACCATTTGTCAAAACTACGTTGAAGCGCTCATTACATCATTCCAGCACCATAAAACCCATGTTCTGCCACGAATATGTAATGTCATCTGCTTGGCAAAATGTCGGAACTTCCACCTCATTCCTGCCCAATTTGTGGCATAACAATGACGCTCGTAACAATTTCGTGTTACACATGACCGCAGGAAACATGGCCAAATTAACAATTAGATAATTTTTTCCTTGTAGGAAGTGTACAAGCTTTCAGTAGACGCGACGTTTTTTGTCTTGGGCGATCCTACCACGGGCTATCAGGCTATTCCAGAATCCCAGTAAAAACAAATTACGCAGCTTACAAGTGACGCTCTAGCCATCCATCAGACATTTGATTGCAAATATGATCCCAGTACATCGAGTAACAACATGGAAGCAGCAAGAAAACGTGTTGCAAAAATCAAGTTTCGTATCTGCAAATTTCGCCAAGATCATTCATGCTTGACTACATATATACATATACACCAACATTCACGTGACTGCCAATATTACCCAATTTGGACTACTTATGTGAAATGTGAGAAAATTATTTCGTTTGCCAATACTTTGTTGCTCTTGCCGCACAGTTCATTTGACGAACATTTCCGATCACTGCAATTCCAGTAGCAGTCGTCAGCTTAATTATACTGCATGTCAGTAGTACACAATTGGCAACAGACATTTTGCATGTCTGCGAATCTCCAAACCCAAACCCATTGCATATGACGCAAATGATTCGCGGCTTTGGTAATCGCTTTTTGATCATCTACTCCAATTCAACATAGTTCTTGCGAGTATTTTGCAACGTGAAAATCAAAGGTCTTCTCCTTCACAAAAACTTCAAGAAGCTTTCAACTATTGACTTTGAAGAGGTCATATACTCTCGTCATTTATGATATAAGGAGATGTGAAATTTTCTTAGCCCTGTTATTATTGCCATTTTTGTAAAATCGGCAGTTGAACCCGTGCCCACGTCTTGCATGTCCTTAACCGTCCCCTCCTGATCCATGTAATAACTACCATAAAAATACAAAGACAAAAGTGCAAAAACCATAAACGAGCGTCCAGGAAAACACCTCCAGTCTGCACGACTAATCAAGCATAATGCCGACATCAAAAGTTTAGACGTTGATTGCTTCAACTTTGGGCAACTCCTACGTCAGAAGCGCATTAAGTAAGGGTCATCCATTTGGTGTCGTAGCGATTTCATGGAAACTGGTTCTTTCAGCCGATGAGAGGGCTATAACCTCATTACCAAAGATCGTTATAGTTCTTAAGTCTCCAGCAAGTAATCGTTCTTTGATTAATTTAAACACACACTTTAAAAAGTCACACGACAGTTAGTAGTTTGCACTTTTTTCACAGCTTGCTATTATCACAATTATCGGAGATCCATAGTTTGCATATTTTTTGAATACTTTCTGCATGCCAATGCAACTTGATGGTTTAGTGAAATTATATTGCCATGTGATATATACATTTATATATTTCTTCGGAAGATTATTTTCGTTTAATAGCTAATAGCTAGTAATGCTTCTTATCTCATCCAAAGACGCCAAAATATTATATTCAGCATTGAGGTACATACTCCGAGAGCAATTTCCGCCATAAATGATGTGTTACAATAAACATTATGTTAGATGATGTGCACCTTTAAGTACCTTTAAATTTTTTCCCTCTACTTTTCATACCCATATACATACCATAACCCTTTGCTGTAATCCTAATCCTTATTGCTCCACCAAAGCTCGGCCCTTTTATATGTACTTGTAGGCACGTCGTTTTAGGTGGCGAATTAGTTGGGTCTCTCATCTGTTGAAATTTTGGTACACGATAACATTTTAGCCTAGGTAACGTGTACGTTTCAAAATCTATTATCATTTATCAGAGTCATCCTTGACCTGCCGCACAGTTTAGAGACCCTCAATTCCGTCTTAACGGTATTTGTAACAGATTGTTTCGAAAAGTACCTGTTATGATGTTACTTTTGGGGTATTCTTAAGCCTTCCGAAGGTACCAATTTCACACCCTGGAAATGACTCAAGCTTGCCTTTTGTACACATGATACATCTAACATGCTCCCTTTCTACAAAGGCTTCTGAACCTTTGGGAATGCCTACGTTCTATTCCCTTGCTGGATACACACCACCACCTGAATCATCCCACATCCTGCCATTCTCACGCCGAGAACCCTCTTTGGTCATTACCCAGACCAACAAAATAATGTCTCCTTTTGAGATACATTTCACAGTTAGAAGCACCACCACAGTTTCAGTGTAAATGAACGCTCCTTATAAGGACACAGCAAAGCCCGAATAAAAGCGATCCTTAAAGCCCTCTAGCCATGTCATCTCAAGAACTTCCCTTCTAATATGGAATCATTCGTTTCCTTTGATGTCAGAAACCTACAGAAAAAGTTTTAGTCAACCTATGGCTATGGAAGTTAAATTTATCCTCCGTACAAAAGAACCGTAATTAAATTGCCGAGTGGAAAAGACTAGAAGGCAAGCTGATTACCTCCCTGAATCAATTATTGCGAGTTGACATTACACATTCGTGGCCCAATCCATTACATGCCTTCAGAATAAGAGACGAGGAAGGTGTGATCCCACTTTCTATCAAACAAAGTTCATCAGCCATTCCAACATCACATGTGGGTCTGAAGCAATGCAAAAATGTAGCGCGCGTGGATTGCAGATAATGTAACATTTTCTTACTGCCCTTCCGCATTGCCAGTACATAAAATAAATTCCAACAAACATGTACCACTACAAATGTGACGGCGTTGCCAAAACATTGATTCGAAAGGAAGCGAAAGGTCCTTTTATTGTTAAGGCAGCCCTTGGTACATGCCCTGTAGGGTTTGTCGTGGCCATAAAGGTCAGTTTGTCCACTAACGTCTTCGAATATAAAGTTGCCCCTTGTCAGCAACAACAGCAACAGGCTACGCAAAACTAGTCTTTCACCTTTCATCATTATGGCGATTTCCTTTAAAAAATTTACTTTCCCTAAATTTTAATTCGCATCTCTGATTGCACTATATGATATACCACCAGCCAAGCCTTTAACGTGCTTTGTCTTATCTGCGGTTGCATGCATTCACTTTGGCTTCGATCAAATTATTAAATTAACCCCCTCAAGTTGACACGAATGATTTTGATTGATCGAATATAAGCTTGCGTATATAAGTTTTGTTTTTTCTAGTGAACACACATAGTGAAGAAATAAAATATAATTGAAGCTCTAACTCACCTGATCAACAAAGGTCCAAAATATCGAGAATGAAATCCTCGGTTGAAATGTCACTTAACACAACGGTCCTCCGCTCAGTCAAATCTTGGCTGCAAAACGTGGAGAAAACCCGGCTTGCTTGAGCCGCACTGAACGTTGTTGTCTTCACCCTTTCTCGCAGGAACCCAACAATGGATTGTGAATCGCGAGAACGGCAACAATGATCTTTGTAGTAAGTAGTAGTAGCTTCAGAAGAGAGTCTTCTCCTCAAGCTCGTTTGTTGCATGTAACTCTGTTTCCTCCTCTGAATTCACTTGAAACCTTCTTTGCCAACTGTGCTCGGGTACACCTTTTGATTGAAGCCTTCTTCCTCCCTTGGTTGCAGTACCTGTAAGAACACGAAAATGGGCGAAAATGCATTATATATTTGGCGCAAACCAGCATCAAATCAAGTGTCTACATGAAAACACATTCTTCTTCTCCCAATCGAAAGCATATTAGTAGGTCTTCTTTTTACCGTGAGAAACCCTGTCGCTGCCACCTTTTTAGCTTGTTAGGTGCACGCACTTCATTGGGCTGAAATTGCAGCCGCTGTTACCTTCCGAACTACTATTTTTGCCCACCATCACCCAACTTACTCAGAAACAGACTGCTTTCACGCGAAATGTCTGTAAGCTTCTTCATGTTCCTGTCAATTTGGACCGCCTAATAAATATTGAAAGCTTGCTTTCCTTTACACAACCCGCCATTCAGCATAAACTCTTTCATGTTGCGGCGGTCGATAGTCCAACACGACTAAAATTCACAAGCATAATTTACCTTGTTGTTCAGTTTGTGATAATCTATATATTAGTAAGCTCGTCGAGGAAATTTTCCCGCATTTGCCAAGCTAGACACTAGAAATATTTTCTGGCCATTTTCTCTACACGTGCGTGATTTAGCATTACTCTTAGTCCATAAGAATAAATTTACCTGTTGCTTGACGTTTCGCATCTAAAGCCAGCAAACTAAATATTGTGTCAGCTTACAATGTCATGCCATGACGATATTCAAGGCTTTTGCAAGAAAGCTTTAAGTTTGCGCACTTTATAGCAGACGTTAGCCTTGTTCACTCAGTTTTTGAAAAGTTCCACAATCTTTCACCTTTGGTCTACGTGTGAGACAACACGGTGACCATTTATAATGATACGTTATTCGGGCCAAAAAAGTTCACAACGTTCACAATAATTGGGGCAAAATATCATGTGAGTAAGCACATGTTCTGTTGATCAACCAAATGAAAATGAGAAACAGGAAGTAAATCTAAAATACGATACCAAATGACCTGGGCACACCTGGCGGACTGCTTATGATCTTCGCAGCAAGGAACAACAACATTGCACCATACCTCGCACAGTTATCCAGGTGTTTCAAGGAGGTACATATAATGCAATCAGAGTCAGTCAGTAATAGGGTTGTGGCTGCAGCCATCTCTGCCTGGAAATCTGCTATGTATATGTAATGTATGTAGTCATCAAATCAGAAAATACAGGGAATAACACAGGATACTCTCATCCTCATCCTCTGAAACATATAAACAATGCATGTGGTTCAGCTCTTGCTCAGGTGTTGCATTTCCCAGTCTGTGGTGTCCTGTACGTAAAGAACAACAGAATGCACTTGGCCATTATGTAAGACATTGTCTAGACGATGAGCTGTTATTGCGGGTTAGTAAACCAAGCCTTCGGCTCATGCTCGTCAACTTGAGTTACTCTGTTTCTGTCTGCTCACACAAGATTCTTGCATATTACTCAAAGATTTCATCTGGCGAAACCAACGTCTGAAAAACATGGGATCCTAAAAATCCGGCTTGTCAACTTGACAGTGGATACACCCAACTGATTCGCTTTGGCGTTATGATTGTATACAGATCAGTATAGATTGCGAGTGTGTACATAGTTATGTAACAATCAAAAAAATAACTTTTACGCTTTGCAGGAAACGTAATTAGCAAAACCTGAAACTTGCAACCATTCCTCTGTATCAACATTGAGACGTTGTTCTTGTCATTTTGGTTCAATTAGCTTGATCATCAGTTCCAAGGAAAACAACTTGACAGATTTAAACGCCATCAAAGATACTTGAAATCACTATGATGTCGGCAGTCAGCGAAAAGACCTTAAAACATTTCCGTCTGAACCTATTTATACACCTCACATAATTTGCAAAAAGGGAACTCTAATAACTGAGGGCCCAAGTCCGGTACTTCAAGCCCTTGAGAGTCTTTCGCCACGGTTGCGCTTATGCTTCAGAAGTTAAAAAGTAAGCGTTGCGAATTGCATTACATGTATTAGTGGGTGATTTTACCTCTGTAATTGTCATATACATAATGACTATTAATATCAACAAAGCATCTCAAACATAAAAGTAATGTATATATACCAACATCCAACGTTGAAAATTTTACACTCGAGTCCTATGACAAATATTCGCCAACCTTGCCACCTATTAACGCGATTTTTGGAAGAGAGTAGCTCACTTTCGCACTCGTTGCCAATACTATGTGATGTCCAAGGCCAAACCTTCCAGAAAATTTCCTTGTCTTTTGAACCGGAAAAAACTATCTGACTGTGGATGTGAAAGAGAAAATAAGCAAAAGAATAAAAACCACAAAGGCTCGATGACAGTACGTCGATGGTGGTCAATTAGATTGAATGGAAGAAATGAAGGCAGCAATTATTTACACGACACTCATATCATATTCAAAGATTAATTGCCTAGAAACCGGCCCAAATGTCCTAATAAAAACAATTGAGCACCTCAAAACATCACAGGATGTCTTTTCCAAGAGAGTCCTTAGACACCTAGACCCACGAGCTAAGATTCATTAGACTTGAAATTCAAACATGCATTCATCAAAAGTTATTGGCAGTTTTGCGCCCTATGAAGTCATGGATGATAAAGCAGCTGCTAAAGTGATTTGCCTTGAAATATTGAGAAGAACAACTTTCTCTTTCTTGTTATAAATGACCTTTCTGCTGTATCAAGCTGACGCTCTGCTAGAAAACTTGTCAGTGATACGAATGTATTTGCGATGACTAATTCACCCTGACCAATGCAAAGTCAAAAGATGTCGAAAGATAGCAATCTGCAAACAATCTTGGCATGATAAGTGGCTAAATCAATGGAAGACGATAATGATACGTTGGAAGCTATCTGCTTGATTCAAAGATAATGAATAAATCTAATGGATTTCTGACTCGAGATACTACATTTAGACGTGAATAAACTTAAAGCTAAAAACACCAAGATTTTTAGGGAAACTAACAGTTCATATTCCATTTAATACTCTGTAACAAGCGTTCACTGGCGTGGACATTATAAAGACTCCATGTAGTATACAAGAGCAAGCTTTTAACGACTAGAAATGATGACATGTAGGAAAACCTAGCATTTTAACATCACAAGGTAATTAAAGACTATGACTCTTGAAAAACTACAGAGATATGACTCATTTCAATGGAACGACTGAAAAGTTGCTGTGACCATTAAAAACTTTACATGCGTAAAATCCTTCAAGTTCAACAAAGACCTAGCGCTACTTAATTAACTACATACTGATTACCGTTTAGTAAGAGTATGGAGCAGAAGCGTAGGAGTAAGATGGAGTTGGTGGGGAGTAGTACGCAGCTGGGGCCTGGTATCCATAGCTGGCGGGAGCTGGAGCCTGGTAGCTGTAGTCAGCAGGTGGGCTGTAGTACTGAGGAGCCGGGGCCTGATAGCTGTAATCGGCAGGTGGGCTGTAGTACTGAGGGGCCGGGGCCTGATAGCTGTAATCGGCAGGTGGGCTGTAGTACTGAGGAGCCGGGGCCTGGTAGTAGGTGGCAGGGGCAGGCGAGTATGAATAGCTGTCATACTGAGGTGGCTGGTAGTAAGGGGCAGGAGCCGGGCTGTAGCTGTCGTAAGCTGGAGCTGGAGCCTGGTAGTAAGTAGGTGCCTGGTAAGGGGCAGCAGCGTAGCTGTCATAAGCTGGTGCAGGGGCCTGGTAGTATGGAGCTGGAGCCTCGTAGTAAGGGGCTGGAGCCTGGTAGTATGGAGCTGGAGCCTCGTAGTAAGGGGCTGGTGCCTGGTAGTATGGAGCTGGGGCCTCGTAGTAAGGGGCTGGAGCCTGGTAGTATGGAGCCGGAGCTTCATAGACTGGAGCAGGGGCCTGGTAGTAAGGAGCTGGAGCTTCGTAGTACGGAGCTGGAGCCTGGTAGTAAGGAGCTGGGGCTTCGTAAGCTGGAGCTGGAGCCTCATAGTAAGGAGCCGGGGCAGAGTAGCTGGAAGCGTAGCATTGAGCAGCGTCCTGGTACAGGACGTTGTTGATCCAGGGCAAGAGCTTCTCGACCGAGGTGACCTTCAGCTTGTTGTCCTTGTATCCGTCATAAGAGCACTCAGTAGGATAAGAGACAATACCGAAAACAGCAAAGCGTCTGTACTCGTCATTGTAAGCTTCTTCGTATCCCAAGGGATAGTAGCTTGGCTGATAGTAAGGAGCCGGAGCTGGAGCATAGGTAGGTGCATAGTAAGGTACTGGAGCTGAGTAGGGTGCTGGAGCAGAATAAGGTGCTGGAGCATAGCTGTTCTGATAGTAGTCGGCGCCACGACGGTAACGGTTGTATCCGTAAGATGGGGCTTGGTAGGGGGCAGCAGCGTAGCTGTCGTAAGCTGGAGCTGGGGCCTGGTAGTATGGAGCTGGAGCCTGGTAGTAAGGGGCTGGGGCCGAGTAGGAGTCGTACTTGGGTGCAGGGGCCGAGTAGTAAGGAGCCGGAGCCTGGTAGTATGGAGCTGGGGCGTAGTAAGTGTCGGGCTTGTAAGAGTAGTAGCTGTTGTAAGCCTTGCCATAGTCTTCGGTTCCGTAAGATCCGACGACTCTGCACATAAC
>JAQGBJ010001370.1:0-23761 GCA_034698345.1 Sphaeridia pumilis | reverse complement strand
TTGCATTGGAGTCTCCTATGGCTATTTTGCCTCGCCTATCCACGTCTCGGCGTTCTGCTCTTTGCAATGAGATCTCCATTCACAAGTACTGCTGCGTGTGTATAATTTCAGTTCAGCTTCTCATATGCTACAACACTGCATTGAATTGGCATGGTGAATGCCAGAGACAGATGCGATTTCGCCGTTCAAATGGGGATGACTCACAGTCAGTAGTCCAAGTTGACGGTGAATGTTGTGTCGTGCTTTTCAAATGTGTGTCTGTTTTCGTCTCATAATTGTCGGCTTGATTAAAAAGTGGTAGGGAAAACGAGACACTTTTACTCTGGTGACCTGTCAAATTTGCTCACCCTCGTTTCGATACAGTGTAAATATTGAAAATAAGTTGGGAATCGAAAAGTGTCAAACGAAATCGCTAAAATTTGAAAGTTGAGTGGAGCAAAACATCTTGATTTGAAAGTGTTCGAAGTAAGTGGTGTTTCCTGTTTTCAAAATCTGAAGGTAAAATACAAAATTTGGGAGATTGGCATGAGGTTAAGCAAGCAACGTTACTGGGTGGCGATAATCAATAATAATTTTAAATGCTAATGTATTGTTATGAATGATTCATACATTGTACATACAGTTCAATTTAAACTTGGCAAAGGTGCGTCTTTGAAGATTATCAGTTAGTCGCAAATAGTATCTATCGTCTGACCGTCTGAGACAATACAATGGAAGAGGAAGTAGGAAAAAGTTGCGTGGCGTTTAGCGAAGCACGTTGCTGCCGATACTGCCGAAGGAAACCAGTCAAACAAGAAGTGCATTAGCACTCATAAGCTTTCAAGTTGAAGTTGTTGTTGCTTACTTTTGCCTTAGTAGCCATCAAATATTTCTAATCGTGAAAGCGGCAAATCTACAAACTCATTCATGAACATGTTAATTCTAACAACATAACATTCTTGTATATAGCGATGACTAACTAATCATGGCGATTATGGAGACAGCAATGTTTAATGCAGGGACACAAAGTCAGTGAGTGAGTATGATTCAATTATGTGAATTAGGTGGAAGGATTCGTTGTGGACAGTGATAAAATGTTGGAGCCGGAAGGCTAGATTTAAAACTGTAATCATAATCACTTGTTGACAATCAGGAGTTGGGACTGGAAAAATTTGAAGGTTGTAAAAGAGCTATTTGGACTAATCAAAGTTTGTTTGATGTTTAGATCGTGAGTGAATTTGGACCCTATTGAGTACGTCAACGATGTATCCGTCATCGTCTCACCGAGGTAATGGATAAACACTATTATGCACTAGTAAAATCTTGTTGAATGATCATTGACTTTTAGTTCTTCTAACCTTGAATGGTTGGAGATAATACTAATCTTGATTGTTCTCTCTTGACCTGGAGCAGTTCTACAAGAAGAAGCCGATCATCATGAATGACGCTGACGGAGACGTGCAATTGAATTCTCAAGTCAAGACACAAGAAGAGCCAATTACTGGTGACCCATCACGACCGACTCTTGCTGATAATGAGGAGGAAGCTAACGCAGTGATATCGGACATTCAGTCGTGTGTCAGTCAAGCAGTCATTAGTCAAGTTCTGACCTCACACCTCGGCGACGACAGTGCAACCTGTGTGTATCTGAATATCCTCACTTTGGAGTCAATACCGATCTGTGTTAGGTTGTCCGCAGCCGGATTTGCGATTGTCGGCCATAAGTTTGACGATAACTCGTTGGAGGAAGAGGTTCCAGAAGAGAACGTGTTTGAGACACCTTACGCACTTTTGCAGTCTGTTAGTCCAGCGTATTCGAACGAGTTTGCTACGCAGTTATTCAACAAGTTGGAAGCCTTGAACAAAAGTGAAGTGTGAGGACATCTCCACCAGTTTAGTCAAGTACAATACTGAAAGTTTGATAACCCGTCTTGATGCATCTAAAGCCTTCGAAAATGGAACTAGACGCATTTGGACATTCGCATCCGTATTCGACGGATACGTCAAGAGTAGATGACTCGGGGGACTTGGAAGTACAAGATCGGTCTATTCAGACACTAACGTTGAAGATTGGAAGGGCGAGGAAGCGGATTGAAAATGAGCAGAGGAAACGAGATGAAAATGTAGAAGAGTATCTGAAAATGGCTGCTGTGGCGCAGCGAAATCAACTGCCACAAGTAAAAGCCATGTTTGAAAAGCGAAATACTAAAGCGGCTGCGAATATTGCTGCGCTTCAACGGAAACTGGAGCGGTATCAGAAAGAGCTGTTGGTAAGTTTCAAAATTATGTTATTAATGACAAATTGAGTTGAGCTGGTGTATTCATATTTGTATAACTTTTAGACGGCTGAAGCGGAATCAACCAAAACAGCGAGTCCTAGCAAAAAGTCACAAGGAAGTCCTAAAGGAGCTCATGAACTCATCGCTGGTAGTGAAGCCTCTGGATCGTCGACAGCATCTTCAAACAGGCCTTCCAGAGGAGCAAAACTGGGCATTGGCATAAAGTATGTACTGCAAATATTTGTTCGGGCTTTCGATTGGGGTTTATAATGTGTGTAAATATGACAGCGTGGTATTGCGCCACACTCAAACAAGTAATGTAGATCAAGGGTTCCGGGGTATGGAGGTTCAAGAATAATCAGAGAAACTAGTGTTGATTGATGGGCTTTGTGGGATTCATGAAAGCTTGTGCGTATCAGCACTTTGATGATATTGTCACACAGTAAATTATAAAATCGGGGCTTTTTTATGCTAAAGGTCAGTGAGCGGAAACTTGAAGGAAGGAATCTCTGGGATCTCAGGGTCAGTAATTTGATGGATAAGTTGTTTGTAAAGTATAGTGTTGTGTGTAGTTTGTTTATCCTTCACGATCGTAGAATCAGTCCACCTCCGCTATGTACGTAGATTAGAGTTGCAAAAGTAGATACCGGTCTTGATCTTTGGGTGAATTTTAGCAACCCTGCTTGGTTGTGGCTTTGCATGTATGTAGTTGGTGGCTTATGCACTTTTAGAGCTTATAAAGGTGCCATCATGGCATGGTATGCAAGGCCAAAGTGGCAATACGTCTAGAAATGCAGTTTGATGAATGTTTGTGTCGAAGCATTCGTTCCGACTTTCAACATAACAAGTGGTCAGTGAAGGTGATAATGTTGACGTCGTCGTACGTTTCTAGTTTCTGTTCTAGCACACTTGGCAATGTTTCGAGTTTCGGTTCTTTAGATTCTAGTAGATGATTTTTGTTTGGCATTGGGACGTTGCTGAGAGCTGTTTGTAGGCCGGCGACAGTCTGTCGCTAATTTGTGTTTCTGCTTCTATCTGTTGACTATCAGTGCATTTGCTAATCTTTTGTTTCTAACCGCAGAACTGTGATTTCCAAACCCCGAGATCTCGCCAACTATCTTCTAACTTCAAACAAAAAGTACGGTTCTGCTGATAACATCGTTGTAAACGTTGGTCGTGAGAGCGATGTAAATGGACAAAGTGCCGCCGGCACTCATCATGGATCCGCGAATTTACCGGGAACTGAGATGTAAATAAATACCAATCTCGC
Organism: Sphaeridia pumilis; assembly: GCA_034698345.1. Lineage (NCBI taxonomy): Eukaryota > Metazoa > Arthropoda > Collembola > Symphypleona > Sminthurididae > Sphaeridia > Sphaeridia pumilis. The sequence continues at coordinate 20,233 of JAQGBJ010001370.1, read as the reverse complement.
TACAAACCATAATTGACCCGAGTAATTGTTGTAATCGCCTTTTGTCTGAATCAGTAGAGGTGTGCCTTACCATGCCAATCACGGCCCTGAAGGAGATGACGGAGGTCATGCTGCTGGATCAGAATGCTCCGAGTCTGCCCAGAGCAGTAGTATCGGGCATGACATGAAAAACCAATCTCTGGCCCACCCTGCTGATATCACTTTGATATTGTCGCAGTTGAGTGAGCTCAGAGAAGAAATATCAGGCATGAGAGAAGATCTGGAAGGTTTCAAGGTTTGAAAAACTTCGAACAGATGATTCCAGTTTCACCTGTAAACATTCAATAAATGTCAAGTTGTTATTGCAGATACAAGTCCAGTCGGATTCAAGTTTCGTAAGCCAGTGCCTACAGGAAGAACGATTCCGGGCTGAACGTCTAGAAGAGCAAGTTAATGACTTGACAGAGCTTCACCAGGCGGAGACAGGGAATTTGAAGCAAGCATTGGCAGACGCTGAAGAGAAATTGTGCTATCAGAGTGAAGATCGTCTCCGTGATTTGACAGAAATGTTGGACTCCTGCCAGACTAAGGTGAGAACGTTAGGCTCATTTTTCACTAAGACCTCGAGTAAAAAAACTGTATGCTTAACTTATTATTGGTTCTCCTTTCAGATAACAAGGCTAGAGCAACAACAGCAACAGCTAGTCACAATCGAAGGCATCGAAAATTCAGCCGCCCGAGCATTAGCAGTGAAATTAGTCAACGTCGGCTTAATGATACTGCAACTGCTCCTCGTTATAGTAGCCACAGCTGCTTCTGCACTTGCCCCGTTCCTAGGATCCCGCATTCGTCTATTAGCTTCTCTGGCCTTCGGCCTCATTGCTTTCATCATTCACCGCAAATGGCCACACGTACAAGAAGGCTTGTTCGACGTTTGGACCAAAGCGATTGATTACCTATAGCTACTGCTCGTGGTTCCTAAAAGCCAACCTGAAGTATTACTCTCAAAGTAGTCATTTTTCGTTCACAAACGTGTGCTTCATCCCGAGATTACCCTCGGCTTTTGTTTGACTATAATTTCAAGACTCAACCCATGACAAAATGTTTGAACGCATAGTTTTATAAGTACTTGACTTTTCTTGACTTCCAGTTACTTCAAGGGTTACAACGGCACAATGTATAACAGATAATCTCTTCAAAAGTCACAGAACTACTGTAGACAAGATTGTTTAGCAATAGCGATGATACTTGTTACTAGTGTAGATGGATTTTCCGCATAGACTTTGACAAAGCGTCAACTGTATGTGATATACTGCTTCGAACGTACGAGTACTTTGCATGATTAATTAGTTTTTATGCCGCACAAGTTCCGTCATGATTCTGTACTCGAATTACGTAAGGTGTATTGATTTCAAGTTCTGTGTTCTAGCAAGTTGCCATCCTGTTCACAAGTTCCAGATAATTATTTTGATTTTTAACTGCTCTCCAAGTTCCTAAAGTGAATATGACGTGAACCATTATAGACTGTAGAGCTTGATTGGACGGAGTCTAATCCTGTCAAATGTTTGTAAAATATGTATGCCTGCTACAATTGTGTTTCTAACTAGATTTTCAAATATTCTCACAGTAATAAAAAGCTTATAGAGACAATTACTTTTATTTCACAAAATTGCAAATTCGTATTCAGAAATCATCGCCTATAATCAACCTTATCCAAGTTCACCAATGGTTTCAACTGCTCCGCCAAATTCCTCATATCTTCACCCACTACATCTTGACCGGCCGGAAGTACCACACTCATTTCCACGTAATGCGACCCCGTAACGCCTTCCAATTCATGCTGTTGCTTCCCAGCTTCATATCGAAACAGCTTCCCCACCAATATCTTGAGCCGTCCTTTCCGGAAAATATGTCCCTTGGTAATAAAGTCGTATTCTCTCCTGCATCCCAATTCTTTCAGGAACTCCACAACATCAGAAGCACACGCTACATCCAAAACGTTCCGGACCATCGTCGGCCGGTTCTTGTCTCCCATTTCCAGGTTTCCGAGGTACCTCAGCTGCCACGGTGACGATTTGTCGTTCAACGCGCATCGGACCCGCAGTGTCAATCCCCCAGGAGAACCCGGGCCCGCCGGAAGTACGAAACATGCTTCATGGTCAGTAAACTGTTCAACGCCAGTGTCTGTGTTGTCGCATAGTCCTCGAAGTCGATGGAGTAGAATGTCCACAGCGTTATCAAAGATGGATCCCTGCAACAGGTACTCTTGATCCGGGACAATACTGTTCTTGACCGCAGTGCTCAGAGCGTCCAGGGCTGATAGCGACTGAAGTTCTTGCTGTTTAGCCGTGAGTTCAAAGCTTTCGGATTTTGACATGTTGATGCTGGTAGATGATCAAAGAATCTGCAAAACAAACAATAAACAAAAGCTTTAGTTTTCAAGTAATATCATGCATTTCGCATTGTCATAATCTTAAAGCTATCATAAAGTTTCACCAAAAATCCCACTGTCATCTAAACACGGCTTAGGCATTTCAAATAATGTTATCACCGCCATCTTCATTGAAACCAGCGATTATTTGCCAATTTCGCTTACTTTTCCTTCAAGTTTCTCTAAAAGACTGTGTCATATACTGTCATTAAGAACATGAACTTCCATTAAGACCAACATGCACTGTGTCAACCTTCCGAAACTTCAACGCCAAAAGTGTTGGCTCCAAGTACATGTATTTGCAAACGGCATAATCTTCCGTATACTTTCGATTCCTTCAAAAAGTCAGTAGGATTTCAAACATTTTCTTCCTACTTTATCCTCTGATCCCTTTGAACTCTTACTTAATAACCGTCACATAAAAACTTGTCATAAACTTTTCGCTACTATCTCCATAATCAATCACTGTAATCAACAGCCCACAATTTCTCTCATTAAAATCCAATAGACCACATTAAACGCAGAATTGCATGACTGCCTTCATAATCCCGGTTTATCCAAACAAGTCCAAAGGATACTGTTTATGACGCAACCAACTTGGAACCAACTCAACCATCACAAGTTTGTCTTCCAATTCAAAACACCTACACAAGCCTGTCAAGTGACCAAAAACCTAATGACCAAATTACGACCAAGTGACACGCAACTCGCCTCACTCCACTTGACTATCTTTAGCCTCGTCCAAGTCCCAAATGCATGACGCCAAAATTTCTATAGCCTTTGGTCACCAAAGTTATGGCTCTCAAATATTCTTGTAGTTTCAATGTCCACCAGCTATGACGCCACAAGTTTTTAATTCCCTTCCACACGCAAACTATCATAAGCGTAATTATATATTTATGCCGATTCCTCAATTCCTGACCGCAAAAGTGCTTCGGGCCCTACAAAATCGCATGCCTTTGGTATATCTTACGTCACTGAAGCTCATCAGAGAAATTCTTCAGGAAATACCGCTGATTGACTTGAGGCAGTCGAACTGTACTTGTTCCAAGAGCCGCATCCGCCAGAATGTCAAAGGTTTCTTACGGAAAATTACTTGTATTTGACACATTACAAATTCATTCTCAAGTGAAAGCTATATATCTTCAAGTTCAACCTTTGACTCATCAACCAACCAACAATGCATTTCCGATTCCCCTTGATCAAACAGTTCCCGTGTACTTGTACAAATTGCATTGTCCTAATCGCTGCGCTCTCACAGCTTGAAACTTGACTTGACTATTGACACTGCGCTTCCGCCCCGCCATCTGTCAGATCCTGAGAACAAATTTAACCTGCTGTCAATTACAAAAGTGCATCATTTTCCCCAATGATTTATCTATTTACGTTTCTCCTCCGGCAGTTTCTAATAGCTTTGAGGCGTGTCTCTCTCTCAGGTGTCGAAGCCGCAAACCATTGGCGATTCTCTGTCATAAATAAAACAACAAACGCACTTTTAAATGGCAAGTCATTACAGATGTTACCTACAATTAGCGGCCTCTTCTGCTGCCTAATGGCAAGTCTAACGACTCATCGTCATCTTCTGTCCGCCTTCGATCTTTAGCAATTGACTGGTAAAAATGACACTTGAAGTTGCACAGTTTCAACACATGTTCACCATTTCCTGTTTTCTGGATTCAAAGTTTTCAACATAAACGCTTCAAAAAAACGCTTCGACCAAGCCATTGACCCATTCAATGGTCACGTTACATACTCGCCCATAAACCATCGTTGATCGTTGACGTTACAAAAACTCGTCGTAACTGCAGCGGCCATAGCGGCCAAACAACTTCCTCGTTTCTGATGATAATCCAACAACATCAACAACAAAGAAACTGCAAAAATTGTAACAACCAAACCCATTTCGCATTCAACTTCATGTTAATGTCCATATATCAAATCAACGCAGACTCACTCACCAGCAGCCTTTTACTTGCAAACTAATGCATCATTGAAATTCGCAATTTAATGTATTTTCAAACCACGATTCAGTCACCAGCCCGTGCAAACAACGCTATGGCGGAACTGTTCTACTTGTAATGCACAAGCTTAATTTGCAATTTGTTTCTTCAAAACCATAGGAAAACTCTAATAAAAACAACCAATTCATTATCTCCCAAAGATACATTAATTATCCGATCCGCACTCAACCGTACTTTAATTTCGTACACATATTCGCAATTCGCACTTATTATCCTGCTTCCTGATCCCTGTCTTTGGATCAAGCTTGTCGATGCATATCAAGTACAAAAGAGCCGAGCTTCAGATTACATCCATCCGCAAGGTTAACTCGAACGGTTTTCAAATTTTGCGCCTTTTATCAAGCCTGAGCCTGCCTGCCTGATGCATCTGTGGTCAACAAGGACACGACCACAATGAATTTATTTACAAATTTTTTCTTAATTGTGTGCAATCCCATTCTGTATTCATCAAACAGTTTAAGTTGCGTTGGGAAATAGTCTCATTTCACGCTCGTGGTTTTTCAAGAATTGCAACAATAACAACAACATCTGACTTTTCTTAAGCTCGGTCAGCCTCTTGAGTTTAAGGTCTTTTGGCACAATCGTCATTTTTTCTAACTAATATTTTTTGTCCAAAAAGCTCCTGCCCTTCAGGACAAGGCTCATTTCAGCAGTTCATCTTCTAAAAAAACTTTAGAAAAACGCTTCAAGTCTTCGAGACCACAATCTAGAAACCAAGCAACCTAAAATTTAAAAAATCTGAAACTGTCACAAGTATTTCAGTTCAGGCCCCACGCCCAAAGACCACCAACCAACTTCAACAATCCGTCCGTCAGTCCGTCACCTTACTGAACCAGATTCTCCGGACTACCGGACTGTAACAATCGACCGCAAGCAACGCCAAAACAAAAACCAACAAACCGCAATAATCTTGATTCCCTTCAATCCAAGTCAACTGTCACCTCTGCTCCCTTCTAGTTTCCTTAAATTCCGTATCCGTCTCCTCGTCCCAACTCTCATGACTCATCGCAAACCCAATCTTCACACCTGTTGATTACCTCCGCCCGCCACACCTGCTGACCAAGACTTGGCTATCTTTTCCACACAATGATACCTCAAGATCCCGATCATCTGCCCGCACTTGCGTAAAAACATGCAACTTACTTACGAGATGGACACTTCAAAAAAGTTAAAACAAAGCTAACAGAGTCATCATCATCGTCGTGAATCATAATTCATAATCGACATCTGCTGCTAACCACAGGTTCACTTCAACTTCACACCCACGCCGAGATTCAAAAGGTACTTATTTGGCCCCTCCTCCTTAATTTTCTCATTAAAATCCAATAAATCAAGCTCAAAAGCGGACCTTTCATCGGTCGATGCTTCATCAAGTCCTATATTTACGCAACTTCCCGTTTCCCAGCTCTCACCCTCTTCTTCAAAAGTGCATCTTCAAAAGTATCGAAATTTCGCCAATGTCCTTGATCAAAGTACCACAGCGCAATTTCTTCTTCTCCCCAAACTATCAAAGATGCTACAATATACAAATTTTCCCCAAAGCCGGCTTATACCAAAGTAACCAAAGGCGTACGTTGCAAATCCATTAGCGAAATGGTCAGTCAGTCAGTACTTTACAAAAATGGCGTGTACGCCGGCCATGCTGAGTAACCTTGCAAAATCTCAACTATACACACCTGAAGCGAAAAGAGAAAGTCGCATCTCCTCCAAGTCACTTCTTTTGATCTCTTGTTACCTGCATAACAACACAGAAGTACAGTAAAATAATCGCCTCATGAATAACATATTGCAGTTCCTTCTTAAATGTACTCACCAAATTCTTCTAATCGCCTCATGCCCAAAAGTACGTGCAAAATCCAACCCTTCCATTTAATCCATCTCGCGCATCTCTGCTGCCGTGAAAAATATATAAACAGCAGCAGCGCAAGCGCAGCAGCATAGCAGCGCCCTTATCACTTTCTTCCCATTATTTGCACGCTAACGCTGTACTTGAAGGACCGTCAAAAGAAACAGATTTCATCAACATCGTTGCTGGTAAGTCAGTCGAACCAACGAAACGACTCACCGTTCTCTCCCTCTCACATCTTTTCATTAACGTTTTCCCAATTACGCCATTTGCCATATACTCTCGCCGTTGGTGAAAATGTTCGAGTCCCTGCCACCATATTCCTCATTTGACCACTGACACTTGCCCACGAGAGATCATCGTCTGTTACCTCAGCGGCAGCGTCGTCGTCGTCGTAAGCAACCTACTTGAACCAGTTCAACTTTCCTTCGTCCATTTATTACTGCAAAGAAACTGAAAGTTGTTGTTATTCCTGCTGTTATGTATTATTGTTTTTCATCACCTGCTAATATGTGAGAGTTCTTCGCTTCTTCAATCGGACAAAGCCGAAATGGCCAAAACAACGTGTTCCGCATGACCCTTTGAAATGGAGTCTTCTTCAGTTGTATTCAAAAGACTTGAAGGCCCTCGGCAGCCTCCAGTGCCGCAGCACAGATCCCGTCGATGGTCCCGGCGAAACGCTGTCCTCTTGTTAGTGCCAATAGTGTTAAGCTGTCTGTTAGTCCTAGTTTTTGCTTGTCAACCAGCTTCCGCTGGTGTTCGCTCAGTCACTGCCTACTACGACCCTTTTTGGAAGTCCAGGACCAAACGGACTACCGCGTCAGTAGCCCAACCTAGTTACGTTACGTACAAGTATTTGAGTACTCTGTCGACGACGGCAGCGCCACCTTCTACAGAAGCTCCAGGATCAACTGAACTTGATACAACTACAGTCGTCGAAGAAGAAACTACGAATCCTCCGGTACTTTTGAAACAAAAGCAAAGACGATACAGAGTCCTCGGCGATTCAAGAACATGGATCCGAAAAACAACGACGCTTCCCATCGTACTTCAAGTCCAGACACATGAGCTTAACTCGACAGACTTCCACGAGATTTCACCAACTGACCAAGAGCCTTCAGGGCCTTCTGATGAACCGCCGCAAGTAGTTCGACGACGCCGTGTGAGTTCTTCAGCGGAAGAGGACCAAGTAGCCCTGGAAAGTGTATCCAACGCCCGGTATCGGCCACTGGGCCTTGAACAACCTGACACCCTTCCCGAAAAATACACTTCCAATTACGCTCCAATATCCCAAGATAATCAACCCCCAGCAGCCCACAAAACACACGATAACAACGATGACAGCTTCTGGGATTCCATGACCCAATCGTTTCCAAAGGTTATAATGGAGCCTGAAGACCCCGTTGACTACACCGTCCCCTCAAACCGCGGTTCCAGATACAACTCCTTCAGCTTAGCGAATCCAGGGAATGGACTTATCGGCGACGAGACTGATTTAGAGCTTGGTGAGAGCATCAATCCATTTATCAATTCGAGCACTCCCATCGCAAACGATCTTCCAGGCTCCTATCCCAACCACCATTTTGACTTGCTTCATCCGCTGTTCAGCTCTGACAACGACTTCGGCACTCCGTTCAAGGTTCCGGAAAACAAGACTGTTGCCATCGAACACAAGCTGAGTGATACGAGCATCGGCGTTAAAGTGGCCCCGGACCTTCATCACGAGTTTTCAAAATCCCAGTTCCCGCTCAATCCTGATGGTATTCTGACTTCGGACCATGACCGCCAGCTGCAAAAAACGTTCCCAAAGGTTCATGTCAAGACGTCTGTTTCTATGAGTACGAGCAGTAGTAGTTCGTCAAAGACTTCGGGAGGAGGAGGAGCCAAGAAGACATCGCCGATGCCAACGTTCAACATACCATTGCTGTCCTCGGCAGAAGACACTGGGAACAAGAAGAAGCTCAACGATTATAGCAAGCCTGTTACAAGGTTAACAATCCAGTTTTCGACATCTCCTCGACCTTACACTGGGGAAACGTCAACGACATCGACTCATCTAGTGAAAGTTACGACGCAACAATCTTCCATTACGAAACTTGTAAGTGGCACAGCAACAACAACAACAACAGCTACACCAGCCAAACCTCTATTCACGTTGAGACCAAAAGTGGTAACTACCACAACGACCACGACCAAAGTCCCTTGGACTGTTCGATCAACAACAACGACTGTTAAACCCTATACGCAGGATACTTCAGTTCGAAGCAGTTCCAGCAGCGAAAATATCAACACGTTCTTTGATAATATTGATGAAATCAATGGTAAGAACAAATGGTCGCCTCCACCAACTTCAACAACGACGACGACGACGACATCAAGACCAAAATCTACAGAGAAGATCAAACCCAACAAAGAACCTCCGCTCTTACTCATGCCACCCTTTACCAACGACAAAGATCAAATTGTTCCAGTCACCCTGACGACAAAATCGGCGACTACTGAAAAGCCGAGAGCTGCTCCTACACAACTTCCACCGGCTGTTCCGTCACTGCAAGGTTTGAACGATGCCGCCCTTCTTCAACAGCTACTTGGAATTTTGGGCGAGCAACCCGCCAGCTCGCCGCAAACCACAAGGAAACCAACAACTACGACGACCAGAAGACCACCGACTACACCGCGAACCGCTGCAACTCAGGCTGATATCCTCAGTTTGCTGAGTTTGTTTGGGCAGCCGCAAACCCAGAAGCCTAGAACGCCAGCCAAGTCGTCTCCTTCGTCTTCGTCGAATTCGCTAAACACTAACGACTTGCTCAGCTTGTTGACGCAGCCACAATCGACGGGCGGAAGTATCAACAGTAACAGTGCAAACGATCTTCTTAGTTTGTTTGGTCAGCAGCCGCAGAAGACTCAACGACCAGCAACAAGGCCTCCAGCAACTCAAGCGACTTCGAACAATGATATTCTGAGCCTCTTGTCACTCTTCCAAACGACGACGACAAGAAGACCTGCTCAACTTGGTGGAGGTGGTGGCGACTTGATGAGCTTGTTTAACTTGTTCGGCGGTGGGGCTAGAGCAACGACGACTCCAGCTCCATCTGGGCTCGGTGGATTTTTAGGCAACATTGGAACAATCTTCAACGCCTTCCGTCCTCAGGCTACGACTCCAAGACCAGCTGCTGCTAGCAACGACCTTTTCGGTGGCCTTTTCAACCTATTCACGACTCCCGCACCGAGGACAGTTGCCACACGAAGGCCTACAAGGCCTGCTGCTTCTGCGAATGCTGGTGCTCTTGACGCCCTTGTTCAACAGGCTTTGCTGGAATCACTCGGACTGCCTGGACAAGCTTCGAACAGTAACTCTCAACGAGCTATTCCGGCGTCCAAACCAACAACTGCAACATCGACGACCACAACTACACCTTCGACGACGACCCTTCCACCTGCACCAAAGACGACCAAGTCAGATACTTTGAGTGACGAAGAGATCCGTGAAATTTTCAAGATTCTGGAAAAACAAGAAAGTAAATCATCCACCACAACAACCACGACAAGTACCACAACCACACCTCCAACAACCACTCCACGGTCTGCAACAAGGACCAGAATCGTTCCCACGACACCTGCTCCAGCTTATTCAACAAGAGAGACTACGACTTTGATGCCAATTTTCAGAAACATGTTGAATTTTTTCGGTATCACAGATCCACCTCAAGCTGACGCTTCTTCGCAATCTGCCGTCAAACTTTCTCCAGTTTTTAATCCAGCATCAACAGAAAAGCCAGCAGGCGCAGCAGCTACGAACGAAGACTTGTTGCTCAAGCTCATCAATTCGAACCAGGCTTTTAACAACATTGCAGCTTCTCCTACAACCAAAGCACCGGAACAGTCTCTTGATCTACTGTCGCAACTTTTGAGCCTTGGACAAGTCGTTCAGAATGTTCAGGCATCCACTAATCCAACGGTAGCACCACCACCACAAACTCCACCTGCTGCACCATCACCGCCCTTGGATATTCAGTCGATTCTAGCCCAATCCTGGCTACAGCAACGACCTGAAACTTCTCCATCAGAATCCAACTTGCTTCATTTGATCAGTAATCAATTCACTCCGAAACCTCAGCAGCAACCAAACGGGCTTTACTACTGGGTTGATTTGAACGCCTTCATGGGAGATCAAACCAACAATCCGACAGCTGGAATAAGACCCAAGTTGGGACAAAAAGATTACTTTGTCAAGGTTAAGCGGCAAACACTACCAAATGTCGATTCTCAAGGAAGGAGAAGAATGCAGAACGGAAATGGCGGCTATTACATAACCTACTAAAGTGGTAGGTACGAAAATATGAGACTTTATTTCAAGGATGTTAAGTGTTTTTAGTTGATCTTACCGGTCTATTTCATATCGTTTTCTGATCCACAGGGATGTAACCAGCCGGTTTCTACTTCATGGAATTTTCGATTCTTCGCAACTCCGTGGCACAATTAGTCTGTGGAAAAGGCCAATTAAACAATATCACGCTAAATGATGAGCGCACCTCGCAATTAAGACTACACAATGATAGTTGAATAAGAGATTGAATGAAATTATTTATTTATGTGAATAAACTACTGATAATTATGGCTTACCTGGTGATTATTTCGTCTTCTGTCCGTTTAAACTATAAATATAGTTGTTGGTCAGCTTAAGAATTATAGTTGTTTCATTCATGTTAATGTTTGTTTACATTTTTAACAACTTAACCCGGTGTGCAGTCGTCAGTGTTGATGTCGGACGAACTCAAGTGCTGTGAGATCCATTGAAAATTTCTCTTTTGTAGCTAGCGGGAAATTCAAACGAGAACTGTGTTTTCCTTTGGAAAGAATGTCAACAAAACCGGCAACCCTGCGTTCGATTCGTGGTGAATTATTCGCTTCCAGTGAACCATATAGAACTTCTTCAAACAGTGTGATTATTTGGACAAATAGCTAACATGTCCAACTACAACAATCCCGGTAATGTTCCTCCGAATCAAGGTAATATTCGAATTTCCAAACATTGAAACTTCAATTTGACGTATACCGAAATTATATTTGACCTCGTGACATCATTTTACTATCCTTTTAGGCTTTACTGGTAACCAACAACAGTTCGGAGGAATGTATGGACAACAGGGAAATTTTCCACAAAATACTCACCAAGGATCACCAGGACCAGGCATGAATCCAGGCTTTGCTGGCGGAAATAAAATGAGCCCAGCACCTGTAAGACTGTTAATGTGAAATGTCAAAAAACGCAGGTGTGCGATGGTCCTTCGAAGCTTTTAATTACGCCTTCCTTTCCACAGAACTCGCCTTATAGTTCACAACCAATGCAAACTGGACCTGGAAGCAACGTTGGATCTTCACCGGGGATGTACGGCACAGGCACAGGATATGGACATGGACAACAACAACAGCAACCGACCCAACCTAGTAGCATGCAACCTCAGATGGTCCAGTCCCCAGCACCACCACCTGCTAGTGCCACCACAACAATGCCTGGAACACCCGGTAATTCAGCTCCAGCTCCTCCAGCAGCAGAAGCACCTGTAGTGTCTCAAAATCAGCCCCAGATGCAACAGCAGTCAAAGGAACCAAATGCTGCGTCATTGTGTAGGTTTGGTCAGGAATGTGTACAAGAAATCGTTGCAAGAGCTCTAGAAGTTCTCCAGACTTTAAAGTTTATCCAGGTAAGTTAGTAGCGATTTCTAGAGAAGAAATAGTATCTATGTACGGTAATCCGCAACGTTATCAAAACTTCTTGGATATTTCAGCCTTCGGACGGCAAACCTACTCAAGGAGGTGACAGAAAGCTCAAGATGCAAGAAATTTTAAAAAATATCCGTGCCCTGTTCAAGAGGCTACGAATCATCTATGAAAAGACTGAAGAAGGTTGTCCCAGTAGCGAAGACTGTTACTTCGAGGTAACTTTTGAAGCGAAAGTCTTGCTTGCTTAGCTCGTGAATATTAAGGTTGTTGCTGTTTGCAGGACTCATTACCGTTCAAGGACAGCCCTGATAATAACATACTAGACATGAACAAGAATACTGAAGCGTATCTACATGCGTCAGAAGAATATCGGGAAATGATGGAGGTAACTTTGGTGGGGAAAATGGTTTTAATTTACGTAATGATGAAAATAATGCTTACGAACCTAATGATTTTGCAGGCTTTGACTTTCCGGAATAGGCATTTGAGAGAAATAATGGATCATTTACGTCAGACCATTTGGGATGTCAACACTATGTTAGCTATGAGAAGAGAATAATTCTGCAGGAATTTAAATGAACATAACTACTAACTATAGGAGATATTGCAGAAAATGACGAGCAATAATTGCTCGAACAAATGCAGTAGGAGAGGAAGCAACGGGATATGGTCTTTTATTGAAACTAATTCATAAAACTTGGACAGAACCGGTTGACAAAAAGTAAATGTTGAATTTTTGCTTCAGCAATGAAACCAATCAATGCTTGTTGCTCTTTTACTTTAGTTCTCAAATTCGCTATCGTAGAAGGCCAAATGATATATTGTGGTGCACCTCTTCCAAGCTTGTCATCGACGAACTAGTAATCATGTTGTGAGAGCCAGATTTTTTATTAGCGTGCTTCATACATCATCCGAATGATGAAGCTAAACCGATAGGTCGCGGAAACTTTTATTTTTCGTATTTCGGCTGGACCCTACAGAATCTTCGGAGAGATCTGTCCGAGAGATATGCCTTCACATTATCACATTGCCCCAACGGCAGTCCTTATTGACGGGCGGCTCATTGTAGCACCATGTACATATATATTTCTATGGTCTTTTCTCTTTGGAGCGTAAATTTCAAAATACAAGCGGGAGTTACTTTTTACCGGACGCCAAAAACAATCGCTAGACCGCAATATCAAAACATGAAAATTCAATTTGTGCCAAAAATCGTGCTTAAAATTAATTGCAAATTTTTATAGTCTGCTTGTAGAAAAGGTAGCAGGCGGCTTCTATGGATAACGACTTTTGAGCTTTCAGAACTTATAACGGACTAAAAAGTAAAATCACTTACAAAAATATTAATGTTGATCATCTTCTTCACGTAGCTTCTCAATTCTTAAGATCCCAATTATGGACGGAAATGTGAGTTCATAACGTAATCAGTAATCTCTAATTCTACTTTCACGGACTTTTCTAGTCAGTTTTGAATTGCGTTTCAGAGAAATGAAACGAGTTCTGCTTCCCAGTTTAAGTGGACCGTCATGGATGACATTGGCTGTTTTCTTCTCGGAAACGAACCGAAGATCACGGATGATCTTTACGTCATGAGCGTCATCATTGTTGGAGCTAGAAATTTTGAAAAGGTTGGTCAGCATGGTTACAATGATAAATTTTTTTATAGTGGCAAGTTCAAGAAGACTTTTTTGTCATCCTAGTTAATACCCGGGAACAGCAACAGCAACCTAGAACAGCTCACATTTCTGGTCACCAGTGAATGCTTTGGCGTAGCCTATGAAGGAGAGGAGTTCAAGCTGGAAATTGACCTGAATGATTCTCGCCATTTGACATACTGTGGTGACCGATGTACTGCAAGAATCCGCTGCGGCTCTGAAGAGTTTACTAGATTTCTGAAAAACTTCACCATGACCATGGATGTCAATGTTCGTGCTGATGGAGCTGATGACTGGGAATCTGTCGGACTAGCTCATGTGCCGTTCGCGGAGCTTTTACAGAAGCCTGAAGTTAACAGATGCTACGAAGTATATTTTGATGGTCCAGCTAACCCGAATGGCACTACTCCAACTCTTCAAGTGAACTTAGACTACACAAGGTCTTCGAAGTACTTTGAAAATGTAAATCTTCTTGAAGAGAATCCTTCCAGAGAAGTTAGCATCTGCACTTCGAAGCAAAGTCTTCATGAAATTGGGGCAGGAGATGCACCTATTCTGGATCATGCAATTGAGAGATTATCGAGTTCTTTTCGGGAGCGCCTTGAAATAGGTAAAATCTCGCTTATGGACGAAAAAGAACTTTTTTAACAAAATATACTCTGAATATGATTGTACTTTTATTTGAAGTTGGGAGCAGCACAACCCAGGAATCTGTCACGAAACCGAAACGTTCCGAAGGAGTAGCACCGAGATGTCCGTCTCAAGCACCTGAGCAGCCGCATACTAACAACCAGACAAGAATTGTAGCACAGGTGGATTTGTACACCAGTAGATCTGTCATGCAGAACGCTGCTGCCTGTGAAACATCAAATATAACGCTGGAGAGCTCTAGTGGGACAGTCAAAGCAGTTCAAAAAGTCGAGGCGCAAAGATCCAACGAACCCAGGAGCTCCAAGGAATCCAAATCTCAAGACGAGCCCAGGAATCCCCCAGTAGTCAAAGCTAGTAACAGCGCTATCTCTGTTGTTAGCCAAAAGCCGAATCCTGCCTATGCAGCCGCTATCAGAAGATTCACACCAGGCGAATACCAGATTCGTTTCTTCTTCAAAACTGCCACCCTGAAAATACGGTCAGGATCGAAGTCTGAACGAAGCTGGAAATTAATACTATTCCATGACATTTTTGGAGTTTCGGAAGAGGATAAAACTGAAATAGAGATTTCGTCACTACAAGACGTGGAAGGAAAAGTATGCCGTATAGCCATAGAGAGAGAGGAAATTTGGGACTTGCAAATACCAGAGCTAACTCACGAAATGCTGGAGACTCCAATTGAGCTGCTCCTTCGACCATCCGGGGTAACAAGCAAACCAATTCGTTGCGTTGCCGAATTGCCGGTTGGAGAAGCATTTGTCAAGGTGAGATTACTTTTATTTGTGTACTTTATTCGCACAGAAAAGTTGTACTTCATACTAATCTCGTTTTGTGTTTGCAGCTAACTGATAGTAGGTTCAGTAAAGATTATGCTCTCAAAATTTGGTACGTGAAGCCAGAGTCGCGTTTAAGCATTGGTACGTTAAATTGTACTTTGGAGGTATCCAGAGGCTTCGATGACTCAGGTCACTTCACATTACAGCAACCAAATGAAAATAGGACTCCTGAAACGTCCTTCGTTCCAGAAACTCCGAAAACCGTCTACAAAAGCGCTGGTACTTGTTAAGAAACATTTTTCTTCAAAGCATTCGTTAGTATGGGTTACTTGATAATCATTGTGTTTACAGGACCAGCTGAAGCTGAAACCCCGTTGCCCCGAAAAAGCATCGACATTCTTGCCCATGAGAGAGAATTCAAAGAGCAGGTAAGGAACACATCTTTGGGAATGAAATAAACGAATAAAATAATTGACTATAACGTTGTACACATTGCAGTTAAAAGCGAAAGAAGAGGCCTTCCTGAAGATGTTATCTGATGAATACAAAAAACAAACAGACGACAATGAAGCTGCAATGAAGAAAATGCATCAGATGATCGAAGCGAAGAAAGCTTCCTATGACGAAAAGCTCAAGGAATTGGACACCAGAGAAACAGAATTGCGGCGAAAAGAGATAGTAGTAAGTTGTCAAACAATGGTAGAAATTAATTTCATCGATTGATAATACAATCCATGCCTATTCCAGTTGGAAACGAGACAGAGGAAAACGACCCTAGATGCGAAACAAATGATTCAAGAACATGAACTAAAGTATAAAAAGTTGGAAGCTGAAAAGAACATTGAGGTAACGCGATCATAATCCTTTGTACTTCTAGAAACTGCCTTCAACTGCTCTTCAATAACATTACCACTTGATTTTAGATTGAAGCTCTAAAGCAGCGTCTTAAGAGTGCATTGTCTGAGACAGAAATAGCGAAAAGCCGCATTAGATCCGTAGAAGCCAAGCTCAAAGAACAAAGAGAAGAAATGGACCAAATGAAGTCTCAAAACGCTAAGGATGTTGCTGCTGCCGCCCAAGGAAAGATTTTAATGCAAGAGGTGCGTGGAAAATATCTGCCATCAATAATTTCTCATTCCTATTTTCCATCTCATTGGGATAATTTGTGTTCAGAATGTGCAATTGAAGAGAGATCTAAAGAAGGCTCGCGAAGATCGAGATCGTTTCAAGCAACAAATGGATACTGAACAGCAAAAGCGGTTGCAGGATGAAAATGATATTCTTAGATCTCAAATTTATCAAAGAGGTCCAAACGTGGCAAGCCAGCACGATCGACGAACTCGAACCGCCTCAGCGAATCCGTCACGTGCCCTTCAGGAGGCCAATGTGACACAGCCATCACGTACAAACAATATAACCGTTCGCCATCCTCTGCCACATCCTGCCGATGCTGAAAACCAGAATCGTTCATCCCCTCGATCAGTGATCAACGCTGTGGATGAAGAAATCACAAGACTCACTAATCTGAGAAAGTTTCTACTGGACTCGCTATGCTATCGACCTGATTCTGAGGTCATTCGGGATATTGAGGCGAAAATCTCAGAGTATAGACTGCAACGGAACTCAACTAGCATCATCTCTTGAATATGGTTTCTGAGGTTTCTGTAAAGATCTTCGAGGTTGCCCATGTCTGATTTAAGTTATTTAGTTGCTTTCATGTGTGTGTCCGTGTCATGTCACATGATTGCAAAACACGTATAATTCACCTTTTCACTGTATCGTATAATATAGTTCATTCGAATAGTTTTTGATCTCAAGCAATATTTTCATACTCGATTAATTTATGCCTAACGATGGCTTTTTGTAATGAATGTGTAAATGTATACTGCCATTGGTATTAATATGATAAATGTGTCAATAAATCTTTGTGAATGCATTAACCAAAAGATTATTCCATTGACATGACTGTCTCTGAACAATTACCACTGTTTTGCTTCACCTCCATTCATCAGCAGGCGTGTCCATGAACAAGTTGTACAGTGTCAAATGCATCAGCTGAAAGCCGTCAAGTTGACAGTATAAACCATCACAATCTTCTCATGGACAATCCATTTTGCTCTCTCATATCAGATTAACACTATAAATCTTGGGCTACTCTCTCTCAAATCAACGCATTCAGTAGCTAAAGCAGTGCTGAGGCTGAAAAGACTGTCTTCCAAAGTTGTATTCAAACCGCAAAATTCTGATTTCAAAATGGAGCAAAATACCCAATCCGAGCAAGGCGCTGGTGATAAGTACCAGGAAAACGTCAAATTCTGGGCTGACCGCTGGGACGGGGGCAGAACCGGTTGGCACTTGGACAAGTTCAATCCGACCCTTGTCAACAACCTGGACAAGCTCACTGGCGGAACTTCGAAAACGTTCTTCATTCCTCTGTGCGGGAAAAGCCTCGATATGATCTTCTTGATCCAGCAAGGCCACAGGGTTTTCGGAGTTGAAGCGGTTAAGAAGGCCATTGAAGATCTGAATCAAGAAAATTCTCTCGGACTCCAGTTCAACCCTAAAGAATCCACATATTCAACAGCTGACGGCAAGCTTGTCATATTTTACGGCGACATCTTTAAATGTCCCGTGGAAAAGTTTGGACCTTTTGACTGCATCTGGGATCGCGGTTCATTCATTGCATTCGAGTACCACTTTCGGGATGAGTACCTGGAAATGCTGAAAAGAGCCCTTAAAGGTTTGTGAAGTCTTTACGAAGGACTCCCTAAGGTCTTTCAGACAAAACCTGATAACCAACTTCTGTCTTTAAAGGTAACCAGACGTTCCGGTATCTCTTCGAGTGTGTGGAGTACAACAAGGAAAATTTCGGAGGACCTCCACGTTGCACGTCTCCAGATGACATGAAGAAGTACTTTGGAGACTGGATGAACTACGAAGTAATACTCCGTACTCAAGACAGCGAGCTTGTTGGGAAGGTGTCTCAAGTCCCTGGAATCGGCAACGTCGATCTAGTAATCTACTTCATGACTCCAAAAGTTTGAAAGCTGCTAAATATTTTGGTGCTGTTCTTCTGAACAGTTTATTTGAATTTCATCATCAAGCTAATTGATAGTATCAAAAGTGACACCGAAAATCTTACGATTTGTAACAATTGTTGAAGAGCCGAGATATGGGTTCAGTTCAACTTACGGAATGGAACTAGATCCAACAATATGCGTTATGTCTAACAAGATAAGTAAGATTATGATTAAATGCACGGTCAACAAGGATTGACTACAACAAACGAAATGTTCGCTCCATTCTGAATATCTGATTCGAGCATATTCTATGGGACTATCAAGTCCTTCTTCAAACGCGAAATACTTCCATCTGAGTGCTGCAGTTAGATTTAGAGGTTGCTTTGACACGACAGTTATATCGGGATTTGGTTGCAGTAAGAATAATCCATCGAGAGTCCCTACCTTGACTCACCAGTCGGAATAGTTGATAATCGCATTGTGCTACAGGTGTAGTAAAACAATGAGCTAATATTCTTATACAAACGACAGGACTAGACTTGGCAGATGCCCCTTGTGAGCTCATAGCACCGTTACAATACAGTCTCAGCATGTACGAGCTAGAAGTTTGATACTTAGGGAAATACAGCGGCTTCATACGATAGCTTCTTCCAACCACAATTTATGTGTTCTAGTCAATACCTATTCCTAATTGTAGAAAGCTATGTACAGGTCTTACTGACACATGGTAAGAGTTTATCAATATACATACACGAACTACGTTTTTGAAGATCAACCGTATCTGTTCTTGTTCCTCAATGAATGCAGGGCGTCGCATGAAGGCAAAGACATATCACGGGCTTGTTTCAGCATATCTTCGTCTCCGAAGTTTCTAGCACGCCATACCATGTGTTCCTGAAAATGAAACAAGACTCATTATTGAGGCACAGTGTTGCGGAAACTTGCACGTCGTTGATAGTGAGCAATGTATTTTCAGAATTTTTACCTTGTAATTCCGTTGCTTAAAACATTCATTCCGAAGATTGGCAATATACTCTTCCTCAATCTGTGACTCCAATCGCTTAAGATTTCCCTGGAAGTCTGACGCGAATGTTTCTTTCACGTAGTAAGGAATTTCCATTTCTCCGGTCGATCGTTTGATGTTGTATCTGTGGCGAAGAAAAATTGA
Organism: Sphaeridia pumilis; assembly: GCA_034698345.1. Lineage (NCBI taxonomy): Eukaryota > Metazoa > Arthropoda > Collembola > Symphypleona > Sminthurididae > Sphaeridia > Sphaeridia pumilis. The sequence continues at coordinate 959 of JAQGBJ010001370.1, read as the reverse complement.
AATCAATCGCTGCTCTATCGGAAAGAGTAATCCCCTGCAGATTTAACTTACTTTTGAGTTCGGGCTAACGAGTAAGCTGGGTCTGACACGAATAAGGAGGAAAGCAACGTCACCAGTATGAAGAACAGGATAGGCAAAACTTGGAGGGCCATTGAGAGGCTGTTGGGTTCAGCTTGCTGGCCAGTGTTACCTTCATGGCCGCCACCACCGCTGTTATTTGCATAGTAGTACCTAGTACGTCCTCTTCTGGTAGAATACACGGTTTGAGATGGGAATCCACCTCCAAAGAACATGTTGAATAGCTCCTCCGCAGTCATATCACCTGTAAGTTTCGATTCATGATTTGTCAAACCAATTGATCTCGAAGGATGAATGAAAAACTGAGTGAATGAAAAAGTGAAAAAGTGAATGAAAAACTTACTTTCAAAACCCCTGGTGTAGCCATAGCCTTCGTACTGATTAGCACTGGATTCGCGTCTATGGCTCATTGGTCCATCAGCACCATACATATCGTACTGTTTTCTTTTTTCTGCATCGCTCAAAACAGCAAACGCATTACCGATAGCTGCAACAACAAATACTCTTTGCTCAAGTTATGTCACCCAATTCTGGCGCAGTATGTCCATCAAAATGTAATACCTTTGAATGCTTCACCGGCACCAGGAGCCTTGTTTTTGTCAGGATGGAACTGCAACGCCATTTTCCTGTAAGCCTTCTTCAAGTCCGTGTCAGTTGCTTCTTTTGACACCCCCAAGATTTCGTAGTAGTCCTTGCATGTTTTAACTCTGAAAAACGAAACATTTCATTTACGAATTAAACTCCATGCATCAACATCAACCTCTTGTCAGAGCCAAAGTTTGAAGGTGCGCTTACTTTCTCACAGCATCAGTTTGTTCCTTTGAAAATTCCGGACCACTCGATTTGCTTTCTGACCTAGAACCCGCATCTCTACTTGGGCT
>JAQGBJ010001369.1:0-23783 GCA_034698345.1 Sphaeridia pumilis | reverse complement strand
AGGTCAACGTAAATAGCTCCGAGTTGACTTTCTTGGGATCGACGATTCTAGCTCCTTGGCGTGACATGATTGTGAATTGTGAATATTCCTGTCAAAAGCAAAATACAAGGTTGAATTAGAATCCGGTATGCACTGTGGGCGTGTTAGATTCTAGTAAACTATAGCGCAATTTAGAAGTTGAAGGACGTTCCAAACCTGATGGAAGCAATGGCCGCAAAAAAAGAAGATCGGACCGACTTATCCTATAGGTTGCAAGGCCCTTCGAACTTGAACTTCAGAAACTTCATTCAGATCCGAACGTCAAAATGTAGGTTTTACCACGATGACTCGACCAATCAAATGACAGTTTTTGCTCAATTTCTGAAAGCAGTGAAATTTTGTTCAAGCTTACGCGCGCCGCAAATTTACTCGATGGTCATGTGTATCAAAACATTTGGAGCATGAAATGGAACGATCTAATGTTTACATCGGGCAGTTCCCACCGTCATGAGCACACGTGTCGTAATTTCACTTGAAAAAAAACTAGCTTTATTATTGCGTTGCATTACTGAGCAACCTTGAATCGAAACAAGTAGATTAGTTGAAGAGATTAAGCCTTTGTTTGAGATTTAAACACAGTTACAGTTTCCATGATTATGTTTCGTTTTTGTACGAAGAACAGTGTCGGAGTTCTGTTACATCAGATCGATTATTGCAACATCACTCGACTTACTTCTAATTCCATATCCAGTGTTTTATCAATTTGGGTGCAGCCTAAAACCTGCATTGGAAGTTGATTACATTAAGACCCCTACTAAACTTCGGTCAAGCGACTTCAGACTTCAGGCTTCAAGATGAAACAGATATTCTCTGTCGTCGCTGCCTTTTCTGTGTTTACAGCCTGGCTTTACTTCCTCTACTTGCTCAGTGATGGCGACGTAAGTTCAGGGTTTTCATAATTTCAAGACATTCTCTTGGCGTATAACTAATAATGACATCTATTGAACTTCAGGATCGACTTCGTCTTCCAAGACAGCTCGAAGACCTTAAATCTTTGGCAATAGTAGCGGAAAACTACAAATCTGCAAGGCCTTTGTACACAATAATCTTCTTTGTATCAGTGTACTTGTATAAGCAGTCTTTCGCCATTCCTGGCTCATTTCTGCTGGTAAATAGCATCTCATCAAACCTTGACTTGTATGAAGAACTATGGTTGAATTGACTAAAATAAAGTGGAATTTGTTCTTTTCAGAATCTTTTGAGTGGTGCCATGTACGGGTTGTGGGGATTTCCTCTTTGTTGTCTGATGTCTGCTTGTGGTGCTACCAGTTGTTATTTGTTGTCCCGAACGTTCGGGAAGGACATGCTGTTGAGATTTTTTCCGCAAAGGATCAAGTATTTCAATGACCTTGTAAGTGCATTCATTCATATGAACGTCTAGTGAAAGTTCCGATTGCTCCTTGATTGAGAATTAGCTTGAATATCTTTTGAATTCCACAGGTTGACAAGAACAGAAACTCGGGGCTGTTCTCCTTTTTGATAAGCCTCCGTCTCTTTCCGATGACACCAAATTGGCTGATTAACATGGCATCTCCGATTGTAGGCGTTCCAGTTTTGCCGTTCTTCTTCTCCGTGTTTATTGGTACGTACGGACAGGTGGAAAAGGTCCATTGTACTTTTTCAGTTTGAAACGAAATATTCATGGATTTCATACTTTGGTGCAGGTCTTATACCCTACAACTTCATGACGGTCCAAGCAGGAGAAATTTTGAAATCGTTGGAGTCAACTTCAGACGTTATGACATACAAGTCAATGCTAGTCCTTATTGTGATGGCGGGTGTCAATATTGCACCTATGGTTGCTAAAAAAATGAAACCAAAGAAAGCTTAACGATTGTTATTCAATAAAATAGTCGATACAACTAAAAATATATCAAGTGCTCATGTCATGGAACTAAAATCTATTGTGGAGGGGTCCACGTTTGGCGGCCGTACAGCTTTTCGAAAGTCACTGGTACCACAACTAAGCATCCATTTTGATACGCCACGGCCATTTGCTTGCCAGTAGGGCACCAAGAGATCTAAAAAAGTAGGTATTAACTATACACACTGGAAGTTCTTGATTGAGATTTGATGTACTTGAACTGGGAATTGAACTCACCTTGTTGATTCGTAATTTATGATAGTTCAATGTCAAGTCTTTAACGTGTTTTTTTGAAGGTTCTGTGCTGATTGAAGACGCGTCTTTCTGCAAGAGAACCAACAAGAAGCGTTGCATTAGAGTTGGAAGATTGAGCTGTAAATGTACTTAGCGTTGTAGGCTTACTCTGTCAAAATCAAAAGCAAAACACACTCCAACTTCATCAGATTCAGGAATTTCTTCAGCCCGTGTGAAGCTAAAGTTGACCTACCATACGGAATATAGTGATTAAATGTTTACATTACTTTGTCCAAAATACAAAACTATAGGTAGTTTCTCACTGCATTTTGTTTCCTTTTGTTCCGATCGTAGTCACATTCTCTGGAGTAACTGTCGTAGTAACTGATAGCAATATTTCCCATTTCGGTAGCTTCTGCAATCATTCCTTTGTAAAACGCCAAGCTCTAGGAATAAACACAATGTGATCAATTTAAATAATTCCCTAGTGTCTCGGATTTTTTCGCTTTTTTATACTTACCGTTACATTGAATGCATGACAAATATTCGTTACACCTCTTGAGCTGCCTACGGGGAGGAACTTCACCATCGTTCCATTCGCTATCTGTATAGCCCTGTTAAGAAATAAGTTCACTGAGCAAACATAACAACTAATTCAGTGTGTCGTATGTATAGAGCCCATACAGGTTGCAAAATTCTAGCGATACAGCTACATGGGTCCACTTCTCAAGCCAGTTCGCATCAATAACCATCCCCAACTTCTTGCAGTCGATTTCGGTTCGCATCCGGACGTCCCAGAACTTCAAACTGTAGTCATGTGAGCCGGTCATCAGGAAATTAAAATCGTCCGCACAAAACTGGACGACAGAGATGACTTCTGTATGGGCTTGGAATACCCAAATCGGTTTAAGCTCTACCGTCTTGTCGAACTCTTCGTCGACCACGGTTTTGTTCAGAAGTCTTGAAACTTTCTTCAAATTGAACACAGCCAGTAGTCCACTGCCATATCCAGCAGCAATATATTCCATGCTGGAACTCCAGTCAAACCTGACACACTGTCCAGGTTCTACATTAGCTTCGAACAACGTAAGCTTCATCTCGGGCACCTTTTTATAGAATGGAATGCTGAGAGATCAAACAAATTCAAATTATGAACATATTCTCAACTTGTATTATATGATGTGAAGCTAATATGAACTAACCTTCTGTTACTGCTGTCTGGAACTGAAAAGCAACTAGCAGCACGGAAAATCTCGTTTGTGAGCACTATTATTCCTATCGATGAATCTCCAGCAGCATACGCTATGTGCCCAACGACTTCAGAAGCTGCTATGCCACCATCCAGATCAACGTCCTTCAATTCCGAGTAACTGGACCACATGAGGTGATGTACATATCCATTCACAATTCCCAGCACAAACTTCAGTTCAAGCCCGTTAATTTCAGGCGACGGAGACCCTGGAACTGATGGAGTGTACAAGTTTTGGTAAACTTGAACGGAACATGGGCTTGACTGCAAATCGGAGAATAGCGGCGGATTTTCAATATCTCGAAGAGTTGAAGCTGCCATAAACGTCCCAGTTGGGTTCCAAGCGATTGCAGAAACAGGGCCACCACAATAAACCAAGTTGATCCCGTGCACAGAATCAGCGACTTCACTTTCAAAAATCTTCAGCCGGTGAAACTCTGTCGTTAAATTCTTAAGTGGTGCATTTCGTACAGCGGTGGGTACTCGAGCGCTCACTTTTAAATTTGGCGATATGAGTGATCCTGGAAGACACAGGTAAGCTTCGGTTGGCTTCAAGTTCTGGAGAGTATTTGCAAGAAGATAGTCCAAGATATTAGTTTTGGATGATGCTTGCAAGTTTTTACGGATAGGTCGAAATTTTCGCAGTGCTGCTGCTGCTACTTCCGATATTCCCGGTGCACCTTCTGCAACTTCATTGACATCCATTTCCTGATCTTCACCATCTGCAGTAATCCGGCCTGGCTCGTAGTTTTCTGACCCAGACTCATTACCGTCGTCGTCATCTTCAGTGTCACTGTGCTTTGTAGCCTTCTTAAGCATCGCTCTTGCGTTCTTGGCTGATTGCCGCTTGCCGTAAAGTATTGATGGCGATTCGGGAGTTTTCTTCGGTTTATCCTGAAGTAGAAACATTTGGTATCAGAACAATGAAACATGCTTTTGCATAAGTCTATTCCCTGTTTTTTACATGAAGTCTCCTGTGCCAGTTGATGTTGGAAACTAGGCAGAGCTTTCCACAGATCTCGCACTCAACAGAGTTCGCAACAATTTCCTGGTAAAACGCAAATCTTGTTAGCTTCAACTTTTAAACAGAAAGATTACCACTCTTGAACATTTTCCAATTTAAAACGGGAACGCATTGACGAACCTCTTCAGCTCGACCACAAGCCATTAAATGGTATCCCAAGCCCAGAGCACTCTTGTAGGTCTGGTCGCAGTCTTCATTCGGACAGGTATACACTGTTATTTTCATCAGCCTCGAAAGTTCTTTCAACTTCCGTGCAAAGAAGTTGTGGTCACATTCCTAAACGTAATTTGCAGTTAGTACAAATGAAGATTCAACGCAGTTACAATTTTTCACAAGAATCTAGAAACTTACTGTGTCATCGTCAGTAGTCACGGCGAGATTATAATGCTGGGTTATGTTATGTATCCGAAATTGCCGAAGTGTCATTTTCTCTCCGCATTTCTTGCATTCAACTGGTTTCTCGTCTTCTTTGGTGACCGGGAAGTTTAGGATTCCTACTTTGATGTCTGATTTCTTGTCCTTCGCTGCTCTACCGGGTCCCCTTCCAGCTTTTGGAGGTCTTCCTCTCCGTTGCATCTTGAATCTAAAATTAATTGAATCACAACGTAGTTAAGCGTTAATCGAATGGAGATAACACTGAAACCAAAAGATAATCAACAAAAAAATGCTAGGTACGAATTCCGCGGCCTAGCGATCAGCTTTAAAACAAGCAAGAACCGACGTCAAGATGAACCAAACTCCGCCCAAACAAGTCAAAGTGTATATTCAAGCCTCACACATGCGAATAGAAGCAATTGGAGGTCGCCTGCGGTCTAGAAAGACGATTTCAGATTTTTCGCCCGAAGGAGTCGGAATATCGGATCAATAGCTAAATCGAGCCCCGAGGAGGTAAAACTTTATTTTTCTCGGAACGGGCTGGGGGTAGAGGGCCCTTGTAGTTACTTTTTGATGTCTTTGAATCTCTTGCATGTTACTTCACCATACTTGGCCTGAACGTTAAGGATCTTTGTTACGTAGATTACGAAAACCAATTGTTCACCTTGTTTGTGTCTGTCAGTAATTCAGTATCTTATTAGTCTGCAGCGCGTCAGTAAAGCTTTTGAAATTTGAGAACAACTTCAGCTGCTATTTTAGCTCCAGCTATATGGCGATCGATCGACGCCAAGTACCCAGGTAAAAATCAACAGACACTTCGCACTTTCATTCTTATTCGCGCGTCGGATGTTCAAATCTTCGTGGCTGTTGAAATCATTCATGCCTATTTAGACCCCCTTGGTTTTCATAAGAAAAACGTCGCAAGCCAGTGTTATTCGAAGAACTAGAATTATGATCTTAAAACAATGGCATATATGCACGCTTAGATTGAACATTATATACCTAAGACTTCATTATTCCCGTTATAACAACATTTTATTTCGAAAACGAATGAAAATTAGATATAAGACAAAATCGGTGTGGCCCCAGAACAATACAAGACAGTTTGGCAATCTAGAAAAATTTACTGTTTGTTCATAAATGTTCCCGCGATTTTATCAACCAACCCCCTATCTATGCAATTAAAGTAATAAGTTTGACGACGGTTTCTTCTTCCTTCAGAACTGGCGTGGTTTCCTTTAACAATTGTCCGTATACATCCGTGTGACTCGTAGTTGTCCAAACCACAGCCGCCCAGCGGTGCATCATTTGCGCAGTATTGTGTAATACATGTGTGAATATCTTCACGTTGACCTTCCAAATCGATTTGCCGATCACTTTCAAAAATATACGGAGATGCATCGTATTGCGTTTCATCTTGATTGACTTTAGCAAAGTGAATTCTAGAAGAACCGGCGATAACATCAGTAAAACATGATAACAAAGTCGGAAGTCTTCTACATTTAGCATCATCATCTGCAAAGAGATCCTCGTGTTGACGAAGCTCCAATCTTGTTGATATTGTGTCGTACAGTGTGATTTCGTCCATTAACGACTTAATAGCATCCAGCTCCTTCAACTTTCTCGCTTTTGATATCGCTGCCGTGCTTTCTTCTTCATCCACATGACTAAAATCTATTCTTTCTCCTTCTGGCGTCGTTTTAGCGTGGTCGCTGTCAGGGCGCAAGTACCAAAGGTCCAAGTATGGGCAGACATGATCATGGTATTCGGAGAGCAACTTGCCGGTCCTGGTGCTTAGAAACAGTTGGGTGTAGTTAATGCTCTTCCGTACGTCGGACATGCAATGCCGAACAATCGAATCTAATCCACGTCGAAGCCTTTTGCTGATTTTCTTTGACGGCATTTCCGCTTCAACAATTGGAATTATTGCTTTTTCTAGAACTGTTGAGGGCTCCGGAGGTGGGAAATAAATATATAGTGGTTCCTTCTTCAGGAGTTTAGGATCCAGCATGAGAGTGTCACATTCACCCACAACGTTTGTGCCAATCGAAATGACATTATCCGTCGTTGTGAAAGTCATTACGATAGGACGACATGATGCAGTGATCAGTTGAGCGACGGCTGCAAAGAATCCTTCATCATCCCTCTGATGTACGAGGGTGATGTCTTCGAATAGCAGTAGACAGTCTTGCCCCGCCTGAAGTCTGTTAGAAAGAGTTGCTTCTTCTACTCGCTTTAGTACTTCTTTGCCACTTCTGGAGGTTGAAAAGTTGACTTCTACTACCTGAAAGCAGAAACAAACTAATTTCAAGCGGCATTTTTTGTTTGGATTTCGCTAGTGTTGTACGGTGGCTTACCTTGTAGTTCAGTTTCTCAGCTAGTGCTAACACAGTCGCTGATTTGCCAACTCCGGAATTCCCGTACAGGACTACAGCCTTAGATTTCATTTCATCCTCATGATCTTCTTCGCTATCGCTATTGAATCTTCTTTTGTCTACATACTGCCTGCTTTTGCCGCCATCATCCCGAATAGAACGCTTCCACAACTTCAGCCACTCATAAACTTTCTGGACGCTTTCAGGCTTTGCTGCCAAATCTGCCTTAGAATTTACCTTATATTTCGTTATCCATGGCATATACATAGAATCATCCTCAGTTTCAATGGTGATACATGACTCCTGCCGTATCTTGGAGCATTGGACATCAACCGTCGAGCAACACAGGAGCTTGCTCAAGGACTCTTTTTCACCGTCCCCATTCAAATCACGTGTCCAAAAATCAGTAGTACAGCTTGATTCGTCTAACGGGTTAACTTCATGAAGGCGGTATGAGGACCGCCATCCTGGATCTCCCAGTTCGATTCCATCTTCCCCAAAAACATGACTTATGACCGGAAACAGCCAAAAGTTCTTCGTTGTTTCTTCCACTTCTCGCTTGAATTCGTTCAATTTTTGGGCTTTTAGAGTTGCTTCATTGATACCAGACTTCAAGAAGGCTAGAACTTCCAGGTCGACAACTTTGGGACGGGGAGGCGTCGGGGGCTGCTTGTTGGCTCCTTTACCGGCAAAAATTGGGAACACTTTCTTTGATGCGGAACTTTTCAACTTTCCATCTTCTCGTTTCCTCACTTTAGCCAGAGGAACTATGTCGTCGTCGTCGTCGTCTTCATCAGCTTCTGAATCAGAATATTTCTTGACAGGCTTTCTCAATCGTTTGCTTCGTCGTAGTTTCGAGGTTTCTTCCCAATCTGAGCCGGAACTGCTTTGACTAGGTGTGACTTCTTCATTTTCACAACCATCGGCGTCGTCCTCAGATTCAGAGATATCAATACTTATAATCTCGGTAGTAGCATCGCTCCCTTTGGCTGGCAACAAACCATCTTCGAGGGTATCTGAAACAACAAATACAAAAGAATTACAGAGTGATACAAATAGTTTGCATTCATCCAAAGCTCCAACTGAAGTCAGAGATCAAAGTGCTAAACAATCATTCCAAGGATATCCATAGCAACAGTCCAGCATATCCCAAGGATCGAGCGGAGATTATCGTTACCGGTTGAGGCAGCAATTCTCAATCGACGCTGATACACTTGGGATGAGGTCAGAGTGCTTTTCATATCTTCTTGGTTTTGTTTCATCGTTCATCATATTTTTTTACAAACCACGTCTTCAAATAACATGTGCTCAGCAAGTTTGTCCATACCTGAAGATTTCTTGTTATTAGCGAAAAATGACGTTATTGATGCCGTTCCTTGAGGCGCTTTCCTAAACTTCTTCGTCATGTTGAAGTAGTCTGTTTGAATCAAAACCAAAAAATCTTGAATTCAATCCAATGCAATGCTGAATGTCTCAAGTTTCGTCAGCTTACTTTATCACGGCACAGCCGGTAGAAAGTTCCACCTTTCCTGAACTCGAGCTTGAAACGATCAACGATCCATAACTTTTTTACTGCTGGTTGTTCCGCATGCTCACGGTTTGGTTTCAAACTTTGTATAATTTAGCGCAATTTTTACGAATATTTTAAACAATATCCACAGTTTGCCGTTTTTGTGTTGTGTCCCGTTGAAGTACAGTGGAACTATGCTTAAATCTGATGGAATTCCTTGGTGGAACAAACTGGGACGCATTTTCCCGCCCAATCACAGATGCAACAAAAGCTGTACTCTAGAACTCCTTGGCGCAAGCCGCGAATATCAATTTGCCAAACACACGTGCAGCATCCGCATGTTAATTTTCCGAAATAATTCGTCCGTGCACAAATTCCGATATATCGGATCAAAACGGCTGTATAGTGATATTTAGTCGTTCGTACAATTCCGATTTTTGTTTTGATGAGCGTCATTAGTGCGAGTTTCTATCAGCAAGATGGCTAAACAAAAGCGTGACTTCAAAAAGGGAAACAAAACCAACCCCGGCAAAATTGTTGCTGCTGCTGAAGGTTCCGCTTCTCGATCCTTGAAGAAGAAGAAGGCTAAGCCAGCAAGATGGGTCAAAGGTCACAGTTGCGAGTCGAATCCGACTGTAAGAAAGTTCCGAGATGGGCATTCAAGCTCTGGATTCCCCTTGCACAGCCGTGGAGGTAGGTTGACTTGACGTTTTCCACCATTCACAAAAAAAGACTGATAAATCTTAAAATATGAACGTGATTGTTTCAGAAAACGCACTTCTAACACAAACCATGCTTCAGACGAAGAATAATGAAGACATGGAAGAAGATTACGATGTACTGTCAGATGACGTGCGATCATTGACAGTTTCGGATGCAAGAAGTTTGTACTCCTTGCGGTCGGGTACAGCTGCGTCTTTCAAAACTTTTGCTAGCGGTTGGTCCAAGTGCTCCAATCAGGCATTTGAACGGTATGCCAGCTTCTGAAATTTCGACACTCGGCTAGAGAGCGGATGTGTGATCTTTTGTTTGTTTTTTCAGATTTTTGGGGAGGTTCAAGACCGACTCAGCCATCCATAAGGAAATGTTATCCATTTTGGCCGCTACGACTGAAGTTATTGATAGTTTTGGGGGTAAACACAGTGACACTGAGTATTTTGCGACTTTCGTAAGTGTTCCATGTTATCTAAGTACTTGAAAATACGTGAAAATAAGTTCAATCGTTCACCTTGGGATTACACTGTTGTCACTACAGATGTCGGTGCTGGACAAATGCGAACCGAATCAGCACCACCCAGTAATGGCCTTGCTCTGCATCATCATTGGGAAAGTTCCAGAAGCTGTAATCAAGAAGAGGTTCTTGGAAATCTATCCTCAAATAGCGAAAATTTTCAACAGCGCGATCGAAAATGGTGACTACACTCTGATCCGGCTGGTGAGAATATATATTTGCTTAGAAATATCATAGATCTTACTGCGATGAGTTGAATAGTAGACAGTAGACTGTGAATGATGTACTCCTTGCTTTCAGTGTTGTAACGCCCTTGGCAGGATGCTGAAAACCCAAGACTTCGTTGTTACCGACTCGGAAGATTGTTTAGCTGCCTATTATTCTATTCTTAAGTGTTGTTTAAGTGACAATCCAAAAGTTCGTCGCAAAGCCAGGCAGGTTATTGGTGGACTTCTGAACAAGGAAAACGGAAAAGGAAATTCCAACATGTTCAAGTTGGTATTCGGATGGATTTTGGATCAACTGGAAGCTTATCCTACATGTGGAACAAAAGTAGCTGCGGATACTCTTGGAGTCCTACATTTCATCTGGAACTTTATTACTGACATCACAGACACGGCTGCGAAGAAGATATTCGAAGCAGTTTTTCGAGTGGTTTCTGGAGGGGATGCTTCTGTTACGAAAATCGGATTCACCTTCTTTTCAACTGTGTTCCAAAAAGGCGTTGGATTTGAGCAGTCGGTTGGCACTGAAGATTCGCTTCTTTTGAAAATCATGTGCGTTTTGTGGGACTTGAGGCCTGATTGGAGAAACCATGATGGATTTAGCTGCTGGGTTAGATGTGTGTTGGACGGAACCATGCGAGGGGTGCTAAATGATCATTCGAAGGTGTATGACTACATGCCATTGCTGGTTGATTCTTGTTCGCCAAGTCTCTCAAGTTGGAACGGAGGGGCAGTTGCATCGCTTGTCAGTGAATTTGCACCTGCTATCTTTAGCACCGAGACTCCAGTACCCATTCTGGAAGATTTCCTCAAGAAGCTATCGAAGAATTTGATTTCAATACCGCCGAATCCTGGTTGTCTTCAAATAGTGGATGCCATCATAGACACTTTATGTCCAGAGCAGTTCTGCGGATCAGCCAAGGAGATCTTCTTGCAACTTGCACCTCTATTCAGTCACACGGCTGCAGATGTAACCAAAACTCTCGGGAAATTCGTGAAAGCCTTTGGAGTCGAAAAACTTTGGAATTGCGTAGACGGTTCAACACAACGTACTGTCCTACTTCCGCTACTTCGAGACTATTTGTCGAATGCCAAGTTCAAGTTTTGGTTAGAAAATATCTTACCTCTATCGACCCCTACATCAAAAGATACTCTAAAGACAGTTGTATGGGAAGCGTTAGTTGGATTCAGTCGAGATCCAGCTACTGTTGGCGATTTCCCTGCCCAGCTACTTGGAAAGACTATCGTTTCTCACCCCAGCGTACGATTGCCGGCTCTGTCAGCTTTGCGCCAGTTCATGCAGTGGCCACAATCAGAACCTGCCGTCATCAAGTACCAAAAGAACTTCTTGCCGTTATTGTTCGAACTGTACGCCAAGGAGAAGGTCCGATCTGCCGATGATGAAACTAAGCACGATAACACTGGACATGCAGAGTCCATTCTTTTGACTATTGAGAACTATTTGAAGTTCTGTGAAGAGCAGTTTGTGATTGATCTGTTAAAGAGGTAATGTTTAAAATTGTTAGCCAATTCCATGGACCACTTGTTAATTGTTCATGTGTTCATTTCAGGGCTGTTAAGAAATATGAAACTGAGAAGAACGATAATGAGAAGCTCCCTGTTATGGACTTGATCGGAGTATTGGCAAAGGCACACGCTCCAGCTGAAATATTGAAAACGTTGTTGACTTTGGCTTCCAAGGCCCTCGAAGACATGAACCAACAGAAACGGGCTTACAGAATATTGAATGCTCTACTTTCCAATGAAAATCTTGATGACGGCAGCGCCGATGAAATTCTGAGCCTCTTGCAGCAACATCAAGGAAACGTGAAATCTAATGCTGAAGCGCTGCGCTTGGAGTGTTTGATTTCTGTGATTGAGCAGGTAATGTTTTGAATAGAAAATTCTCAAGTCTCAGCTCCACCTGTAAGCTACAGCTATAATTTTTTTTCGTTTACATTCCAGGATGACTCACTGATTCAAAAGTTCCTCCCAGAAGCGGTACTGAATTTATTAAGCGTTAACTCAAAAACGCGAAAATTGGCCAACCAGTACTGTGCGATAGCGTTAGAAAAGTTGGAAGTAAGATCAATGTCTGATGTTGTCTAATGAATGAGGGGTATCAATCGATTAACGCCGTTTTTCTGGATTTCAGGATGTAGAGTCACTGCGAAGTGTGATAAAGCTGGGTCTAGAAGCAACTAGTGTGTTCGTACGTGCCTCTACGGTCACATTCATTTCACTGATGCTCATGGAAACAGAGCCAAAGCAACCTGATGCCGAACTCGTTCAAGCATGTATTGATCTGCTGACAGTTCCAGTTCAGGGCCTGAAAGGCACAGCTAATGACATGGCAGTATTAAGGAAAGAATGCATGGCATACATTTCCTTGAACTTATCACTCTTCAAAAGCTTAATGGGCCCAAATGCTGGCGCTATCGGAGTTATCCTGAGTAAACCTGGAAACCCAAGAAAAGAGATGAACAAGATACTAGCACGTATGATCAAAGTTTTTGGAGTGGCAGGCTTAAAGGCTGTGATGCCAAATTCAAGTGACCCGAAAATGGCATCGAGGATAAAGAACCTACAAAAGAAAATCCGGAAGCTCAAAGAAGACAAGGCAAAGAAAACTACAAACCGGGATGATTACGACAATGTTGTTACAAAGGGAAACAAAGCGGATGAATCAGATAGCAGTGACGAAGACGACGATAACGTTCGTCTCGGTAAAATGCCTTCAGGATCCAAAGGTCTGGTCATTAAGGAAGGCGTTGTTGATTTCCTTGATACAAAGAATATAGCTGGTGCTTTGATAGGTAAGTCTTTGTTCTGTGCCTAGTTTTCTCTACGAAAATCTGCTGTCCTGCTCAATAATAATGTTCACATTTCTGTTTGCAGCAAAACCAAAGCCCAAGACCGCAGAAGAACCATTCAAGGTTTCTGATGAAGGCAAACTGATTATTGATATGGAAGACGAGATGAAAAAGTCCAAGGTGGACCTGACAAATCGAAAGCGGAAGGGAGGAAAATCGAACGCAAGTGTCCGGGAAGATGATGAAGACGACGAAGAAATATTTGGTCGGTCCGACCGTGATGATACTAAGAGCGTTAAAAGTAGCAAAAGTGCAAAAAGTTCTCGTTCCATCGGTTCCAGAAAGTTAATTAGGCCTAAGAAAGCTAGATTCTAGGCAACTTATGACATTCTCATCTTTCCTGAAAGTTTAATTAAAATCATAGTATGTATCACACACGCACACGTGTAACTTTGTGTATACATCTGATGTAATGTTGAGGTAGATACGCCAGAAAGTAGAAGCTGAATCGTTTGTTTGCAGGACTTTCTCTCCTTGATATTCTTCAAGAGTAGCAAAAAAGCAAGACGCAAACGTCCCAGTCAAACACTATACGGTTCAATCCCAGGAAAGTAGTGATTTAATCAAGTAACACACGTTTACGCCAATTTCCCAATTTATTTTGCTCACAAGGCCATGATTCTCCAACCTTGTGTTGACACCCCCTGAGGTGTTCACTTTATATATGAAACGTGTGTTTTCAGAAGTAGGACTACTGGTTGGTCTGCTGGCGATAGCTGCAGCTTTTGCTTCCAGTTCCGCTCGGCAAATCCCACGTCTTGACTAATGGCAGTAGGACGCGGACATTTATTTCGCGAGGAGCGAACATTGTTCTTCATCTCGTTCGTATTTGCTCAATATTCCCCAAGGACCATGAGGTCGACAGGAATTTATTCTTGTCTCGACCCTGGCACTACTACTCTTGTTGCTCGTCTTTCCACAGAATATTTGTGCAGAAAAAAAGCTCTCGACTAAAGCTATTTATTGATTTTGAACGTGGACAGTATTTGTTATGTTGGTTGATGGTGAAAGTCGTCTGTGGTCAGAAAGAAGCGTTCGTTTATATCGTCTCCAGTACACATAGTTGTCGTTCCATGTCTGTTGTTTATTTTTTCCCTGCCTGTAGGTGAACAAACAAGCGCATTTTTTACACTACATTAGGAATTCAGAGAGGGGGACTATAGAAAAGCTCTTTACAATTTACAAGAATCGTTCCAGCAGAATTCCTGATGTTATAGCCAGTTGTACTCTGGTATTTCACTTTAAACCGGAGAAAGCCAATTTCGAGGCTGTTGTTGCTGGAACATGAGAAGAAAGAGATTTTGCTCCACTGATAACAAGCACAAAAAGGTTGATTTCGAAAAGGCATGTTTTGCTTCTTTTATCGTGCTTGTCTGGGAGCGGAAATGGATCCTTCTTATTCCTGGATTCAGGACTTGAGGATGAGTATCTCTAAATACGTGTGTTCTGTGAATGTACTTTGTAGAAATAGCTTTAGGAGGTTTTGTGGTGCTGAATTTCACATTTTTGCCTGATTGAACATGGCACGACCGTAGTAGAATCGTGTATACATACGCAAAAGTCCTTGAAGTCATGCAGATGATATGGAAGTTGATGATGGCGGTTGTTCAGTCATGAATCTACTTTCCATCTCTCTTCCGCTGCTACCTTGATCTGGATCTCACTGACTGACTGTGAGAGAAAGCTTTTAGAAAAATTATTCAGTCAATGTACATCAAGCTCAAAATTCAACCCATCCGAGGGTATGTATTCAAGAGCCAAAAGTATACTTGGTGGTGGCACAAAAAGTTATGAAAGTTTTTTTTCTTGTAGAATTTTGATATACTCTCGTCTTGTCGTTAACATGGAGTGAAACTGGAAAAGAAGAAGGTTCATATTTCTAAAGCGATCCACAGTCACGGAACATGACCTCAACACTGGTCGGCGAAGCAAAGTGGAAATGTTGAAAGCTTTCTTCCGTTGGCAGATACATTTTTATATAGAGAGAGGCGACAAGAAAAATTGTTGCTTTCACCTGAGGTGAAATGGTGTATTGTGGCAGGGCTTTTTCATATAGAAGAAAGAAAGAAGAGAAAGCTTCAGTAGTATATTGGTAGTAAGAACAACTCTTTTGCTTTCTATCAATTTTTCTACCTCAACCTTTACTTTCTTGCTTTTGAAGTACGTATATACAACAAACCTTTTGCATGTAAAAACATCACTTGGAGAGACCAAGGTTATGTGCCCGTTGCGTGCGTGGGAATCCTTGCCATTTTGCCAATTTTTCCATCAGTGTCAAGTGGGCTGGAAGAGGCTTGTATGAAAACGTTGATGCGATTGCTGGAGCAATGGTAGTGGAAATAGTATTTTTACGTAAGGTAAAAGCGATTTGATACCTGTTTATATTTCACTTGTAATTTACTTTAACGCATGGTTTGTACTTTGTACATAAAGAAACTTTTAACTACATTGTTCGCCTTGAGCTGTCATTCGAAGATGTGGAAGTTTCAGCTATTTTGGACCCGTATAAGTTTACATATTTCCACTAAGCTATGATATCGGTTTGTAGGTACATCTAAATACCAACACAATTACGCGATTCTCATCAGGCATCATGAAGTCCAAGGATGGAAGACATTGGCTGTCAATCAAATGCCAACTTTGACTTGATTGTAAAAGGATAACTTGGAGTCTTAAGAATCCTGACCTTGATCGAAACATGTGTAATCAATTAATCATGTGACCCACAGAAATGGGCATTGAATTAGGAATATGCATACCTGGTTGTCGCTCATATTCACCTGATTAACCAGCGGCTTTTAAACCTACTGATTGGAAACGTCAGCTTCAAGTATTTCAGTGTCAACCTCACAATGAAAGGCTTCATAAGTTCCATCAGTTCACATTTCACATCATGTCATGCAGTTCAAAGAACAAGTACGCAATTTTCAAAGTTCTCAACATAATTTTGAAACCCTCTAATTTTTTGAAGGTTGAGCCCATGGATCAAATTGCAATGGATAATTTAGTGAGCGGCCATTCGAAGCCACCATTCAATCCGAAATCCTTCACATACGAATCTGCAATTCTGTGGATCATGGCATTTCTAAAACACTTTTCCAAATACCTCGGTGTCCCCATCACATTCAAAAACGAAAAGCTGTCCATCGAAAGAAGTCTCGGTAAAAGCTTTCTATGGTTTTGGAGCCTGAGCGTCTTGTTTCTGCGCATACTTGCGGTCGTTGGGGCTTCAGCCCTGAGCCAAACAGTTGACCGATTCACAAACCCTCTGCACACTCCATTGTATTTGACTTTTGCTGTAGGATTTCTTGCAGCTTTATTTGTCGCCACTGCTGGGTTGGTGTTCCATCTCGAAGACGTTGTCATTATTTGGAACTCGATCCTGAAGTACCGATCGCAGGTCAAGCCGCCGCAGCTTGTAGTTTGGATTCTGCACCTTTTCCCAGCCTCCATGTACGGCATGGTTTGGATCTTGAGTATTTTTCTTGCCCTGAATCCGGACTGGATGGTTCAATTTCGTTTTGGCTTGACCTGGGCTGTTGCCGAAGGTTATTTGAGCGACGGTTGGTGGGGATACTACGCACTGGTTGCACTTTGTACTTTGATCGACTTCTGGTCAATTTTTGCCGCAGTTGCAAGTGTCAGTTTCATCGTTCCCTTGCACATGTTCTTCTTGGAAACATGGCCACGTGTCATCAACGAGCTTTGTCGAAGGTATTGTCACTTGACCAATGACTTTGGAAACAAAGTTTCTAAAAATGAGCTTGGGTTTCAGTTCGACGAAAAGCGCTTCCCGTTACAAATCTCATCTTGTTTGGAGGCAACTTCAGCAACTGCTGGTCATGCTCCAGATTTTCAACGTTGGCAATGCATCTGTAATTTTCGCTTTCAAGGTTACCCTTTTATTCATAAGTATTTCCTGCGGTTCTGCCATGATTTTGATGCGTTTCCATGACAATTTCCTTCTCCTCGTCATCATGTTTTACTTGGCCTTTGTTGGGCCATGTGCTTATCCCGCGCTGTACTACAACGCTTTCAGCGGCAGCGCAGGACTTCAAAGAGCAAAAGCCGAGCTGCTGGGAGTGGCTCGAACTAAACTTGGACAAGCTTTGCTTGAACGAAGACTTCGATCGGTTCCAACTAAAGGCGTCTGGGTTGGCAGTCTTCGGACGTTCGAACGCGAGTCTGTCCTCATATTTTTCGATTTTGTGATCAGAACCATTGTTAGTATTGTACTTGCTTGGAGGGAGTAGGTTTAATAAGCTCTTTGAGTTGTAGCCGAGGATGTTTAAGATAACCCCCTTCCGTACGTTAATTATGATGTGTCAAACGTAAAAATAACAATGACGTTAACGTCAATCGAATTGATTACCATGCGTCATTTAATCTTCAATTGAGTAGTGATTTTATGACTTATCGACAAATATCTTATCAAGCAAAAAGACAGGCTGTCGCTGCCAGAATGTTTGTCCATCATCGGATTGAAAGATGCCACTCTTTTTAAGGCCTGTAATCTTGAATTCATTCATTCATTCAGTTTATTTTTAAGTGGTCAAGATTAATTCGTCCTCCCGGATATCTTCCTAACCGGACCACTGTTAGTAAATTAATGAAATAAATAATAACAATAGTTTGGTTTTTAATCTACGTGGACAAGGCTCTATAACGTATCAGTTTTCCCTAACTCAGGAGGGTTTAAGCTCTTTAGCTTGATTAGCCCCAAGCTTCTACGAATATTCAAACTATCAATGTCAAGATGTCAACTGGGAAATCAGGCCTTATATTCCATCCAATATCTCTGTCCATAGTCCATTCGACAGCTTTTAGATCTCATAACGATTTCAGCTGGTCTTCGTTAAGATACATCAAGCCTTCACTCAAGTTGTTTTGTTACTGGTAGAAAACTTGGGAACGATGCTTTTTTGAATTACCGTATCGACCCATTGAATGTGTTCCCACTTGGGCAGAAGCAAATAATATTTTGGCGTCACAATTATACAGAGCGAGAGCCTTTCTCACTCAGAAAAACAAAGAGTTACGACTGTTGATATATCCATAGTTGATATTGAGAATTTATGATGATCAAGTTCATCCATATGACGGTGAAAGCATATATGTATACAGGAGAACGCTTTGAGTCGAGTGTTCATCTAATCGAGGGCTTTATCAATCCTTGGAATGGACGGACATTATTTGTTTGGAACACACACGCAGTCCATGGACTTGAGTTGAAGAGGGAACTGTTCATAATAATAGCAATATATTTGGCCAGCAAGGTTTGCCAAAAATATATAGAACCGTCGTAGAACTCCAGAGCTACAGAACCAGCAAAACCAGCGACTGGAGAACTTCCAGCGTTCAATAGGCCATTGCCAAGTGCGTATGTTTTCTCTCGATATTTGTACAAGATGTACATATTCGCTACTCACAAACAAGACAAACAGTAGCAAACTATATATTATTACTATTTGGCCATGCCAGAAGGCATAAAAAGTCGAAAAAGTAAACATTGTGCTTTCCAGCGCCACTTTGATGAAAAACGTCTTGGCAAAAAACTAGCGAGAAATTCGCAAATTCGCAAATATCAGAGCCCCAGAGATTCTTGAAATTCTTTCAGCTCTCTAAAAGACTGTTGTTGAAGGTTTCGTTTAGATTCAAAAATATTTAAGCAACTTTCTCAGCAAGAAACGAGTGGTTCCAGTCCATGTATCCGAGGTTCTTCTGGTATGAGTATCGATCGACAGGACGTACGGAAGGAACGGTACGGATGTGTTGCTGTAACGTGAGAAGAATGAATGTTGTCCGTCTCTACATATATATTTATATCAAGGCAACCACACGTTCCACTTGTACGTAGTATTAAGTATGTATAGCACAAAATTGTATGTGGTGTGGTTCCACTTTCGACATGTTCCGTTTCAAAGTCATAAGCCTTCTTGATCATGGCGAACCAAACATTGCCTCAAAACTTATGGCGCTACATAGTTAGCAGTAGTGTCCTAATGCTCTAGAATACACGTGTATGGAAACTTTCCACTTTCTAGTTTGTATCTCCTTATTATAGCTCTCGCTATATGCTATCCTACTGGAATCCTAAACCGCGGCGACATCCTAAAGCAATTTATTTTACCGCCACCACCACCACCAACCATAATAGTACTAGTAGAATTATATATTGCTGTCGACGACGGTAAATTTGATATTGGCGGGAAAAATTACCAAAACTCATCCTTGCTCACTTTCCAATTACGTCGCTTTTGCCGATAAAAAATGAGCAAGTTTTTTCCCTCCATGCACGCATACAGTAAAGCGATTTTGGGGTTGTTGGTTTAAAAAAAGAGAAAGTTGTAAGGAAATTGCTACTTTGAAACACACTGCTGCTGATGCCTTTTTACTTGGAATATACCAAAATAACGAAGGAAACCAAAGGCAAAAGGCACTAAAATACACGAGGTAAAAGTACGCGCTGCTGGTGGAAAAATGGCAGGAAAATTCTCCTTGTTGAAGTTTCTCTTTGGCGAAAGCGTCGGAGCAAGTAGTGAAAGTTATCCAGCAGCAGCAGAACCAGCGTTGGCGGCGGCGGCTCGATATAAGAAGCGCGTTTCCACAAGCTTGGACGACATTTCCAGTGTGTCTGAGCTCGAGGAGAGAAGCTGAAGCATATTGCGGAAGTGATAGTCCTTCGGGTCGGCGTAAAGTACAGTGCGTTTCGCTACCCGGGTAAAATACAAGTGGTAAAATACAAGAAGAACAAGAAGAAAGTCTGTATAACTATAAGCAAAGGAGCAAAAAGTGTACGGGAAGAAGCAAACAATTCCGACAATTCCTTTAGACCTGCAGCAGCAGCAACACAAGCTTGGTCCATAATTTATGCCCTGGGGCGTAATTGGACCAAGACCTTCCGTT
The DNA here is from genome assembly GCA_034698345.1 of Sphaeridia pumilis. NCBI lineage: Eukaryota > Metazoa > Arthropoda > Collembola > Symphypleona > Sminthurididae > Sphaeridia > Sphaeridia pumilis. Next base: position 3,879 of record JAQGBJ010001369.1, on the reverse strand, counting down.
TCGTTCCTTCCTTGGAAGCGTGTATATTAAAAGTGGAGAAGGACTAAAAAAGAAGACTATAGAAAAAGTGGAGTAGATCTTTGTGAATAGTGAAAAAATTGTTGTTGTTTGGTTTTGAGCCGGAAGTCTACTGCAAGGTGAGACTTGATTTAATCAAGTGTGTGAGGAGAGTGAATGATACGCAAGGCGAATATGTAGTTACAAAAGCTGGATAGAAAATATTATAGGGTTCTTTTTGCAGTAGCTTGAATTTGAAGGCTATATAATATGTATAATAGTGTGCTAGCTGGCTTCTAGAAATATTGTTAAATAAAAATTGGCACGCGAATTCTGAGGCTTTTTGATTTTTGCCGCGAGAGCATCAACAGGTCACGCTGTTTCACAAATCAATCGACAACATGTTTACTACATATATACTGCAGCTGACGCTTTTGTCGATAACTGAATGGGCATTCTGCAGGGTGAATATTTTTGCTGCTATTTTGATAGAAACTTGATTTAAAAATCTTTGATATTTTCTAGAGTCTTTTAGTTTTTGAAAACGTTCCAAGTCAGGAATTCATTCCCTGGATTATCTGTCCAGTTAAAAAATAGACTGGATCAAGTACAGGAATCTTGCAATCTTGCTCAGCGAAATTCTCCTCCAAATTACCTCTTCTTAAATTGGACTTGACGCTTGACATCTTTGTGGGCAATTTAGAAAAGGACGTTTGTTCCCACTTTCTTCTTTGACTGTGGAGTGTATAATAATATGTAGCAGCTTTTCTTAATCTACTCTTCCTCTCCAAGCCAAGCCAAGAAACGTCCGTATATGTAACATATCCGAATTGGCAAATATATGCATGCACCAAAGTCAAGGCAATGTAATAAATGTTAATGAAGATACTTACGAGGTGTAATGGCGTTTGGCGACGCAGAAAGTTACAGACAGTATGCTGCGCTACTATGTAGCCAAATTGTTCCGAAATCTAGAGAAAGCATACAGTATACACTATATTCGACTTGGAATACTTTAGGCACAAACAACGTATTAAGATACCATGTCATCCACACAACTTTGTATACAGTTAATATACACGTCTTGGTGATTTATTACAAAAGTTGTGTGGGACTTGGTTCCAAAGAAAAGGGTTAAGCATAAGAGCCGTTGCAAAATTTGCCTTCTGTTGGAGCATATCTGCAGTCCAAACTTCCATAAAGTAATTACATGGCCTTTGGACCAAAAAGATAAACATGTAATTTAATCTCGGTTGATGAGGCCAACTCTGAGGAGTCAGTGTCTAGTTCCAGTGGAAATTGTTGGAAATTGCCATGGAAACAGATGTGGAGGGTGTAGTAGGACGTGATTAGCTTTGCTTGTAATGACCAAATAATGAGCCAAGTAATGAGCCAAGGCCAAACTCATCCAGTGAACACAGATTGGCTAGTTTGCTTGCTCTTGCTCTGCTACTGCCATCGAGTGAAAGTTGATAGCCATAGAGAAAGTTGCAAGGCTTTTTTTGCACTAATGCTCTTGTTATGTTGCTCTTGTTTTGACGGTAGAGGCGTGGCTAAATTATAAGGTCCAAGAGACAGTGTAATTACGGCTGGAGCAGATGTCACGTTTCGCACAGTCTGTCCTTTGGCAAAAGTTTGTATGTTATTTTGTTGGCTTCATAAACAGGGGTATATACAGAGTAGACAGTGTCTACTACTAGACACAATGACAGTAAATGGCACTTGACCTATGAGCAGTATTTATGTATAGTTTCAGCTCATTTATGTAACAAGCGGGGAGCCGAGTACGGATTTAGTTGGTGACGACATGGTTAAGTACATGGAATGAATACAACTTTTATCTACATTCCTACACATGCTTCAATTACAGTTGTTTTGTACATGAATTCATGCGGAGAAAGTGAGCTTGGTCTCTGGAGAATTCAAGAAACTAAACTAGAACCAGGACAGAATTTGAAATTACTTCAAGTCTGCTACAGGAGGTGGTGACGTTGTTGAAACGTAATTGTAAACATATTTTGCCAAAATCTCCAAAGCGGCAAACATTTTCTAGGGCTCAAGTCCACAATGTTCAAAGCTCAGCTCCAGCTCAGTATAAGCTTTTGTTGACAGTCTGACATTTGTTGACTGACAGACAGAGCGCTGGGAATATAGAAGGAGGAATGGCGAATCAAGAAATTTCCTTGCTGAAAAGACCATGAGAAATTTTGCTACTTTTGGTCTTTGGTCTGCTGGCTGTCAGTCTTGGATCAAGGTTGAGCTAAAGTCCTAAAAGTCGCAGGTCTCTTGGCCTTTTGGAGCATACGTATGCTGGAGACGGCGTGACGACGACGACGACTACAATATTGTTTGTTGGAAATAGAGCTGAAATTTGGAACTTTTGGAAGCTCAGAGTTTCCCACCAGACTGTTGCTTTGCGGTGAAAAAGTGTCAAAAATTTTGTTGAGTGAGGGAATTGGAGGAGAAGTCGGATAAAAGTTTTTGACGGTATCAAATTTTGGAAAAGTTGTAGAAGCCAGCAATCACTATAATACTATCATGACACTATTTTTCCTAGAATCTTTAGAGGATTTTGCAGTAGTTGTAGTACAAGCACATACTGAAATGGGACAAAGCAACTTTTTTAGTATCTTGTAGAAGACAATGAAAGCACAAGCTAATCTTGTATATCTATAGAATACACACTTGAGAGAAAGTTGTAGTGACACTAATACTTACAATATTTTGCTTATTGCTTTTTAGATAGCGCGAAAAGTTGCTGCTGCCGCCGCTACTTCTGCACAATCCCATTTACACCTCAAGAGAACTTCGAACAGGAATCACTGCTTCTCAAACGGGACTTCCAAATCCAGCAAGCAGTAGCAGTCTCGCCTATTCTACTGCCTTCGTCGCTTCCATAATTCGTGTGTATAGAATCGCATTTTTGCCATTTTCGCATTTACTACTACTTACTACTTTTACCGTATGCAAGTTAATTCAAGATGGTGGTTGGAAGGTAAGCTTCTTAAAAGATATATAAATATAACTGGTTGTCTTGTGTAGTGTGGATGTGTATGTGTGTAATTTACACGTGCTGATGGGGGGTAAATTGCTCTTTCGCTTCTTGCTTGCTCATGATTTATTTATGTACCTGGTTACGCCGAATGGCACAACTATACTCGAGATCGGTACACTTCCGGTTATGCATATAATAATACGGATTCGTTTGTGCAAACTCAACTTGCGCATCATTTATTTGCTTGATAGACATTTTGTGTGTAGCTTTTAGTATTAAAATTGACGTACCTGGAATTACCAATTTAGTAGGAGAAATTGGTGGATTCAATAAACAAGACAATGCGCCATGTCCACCATTTTAGCAATTATCTGAACCTCTCTCTCCACGTGCCTATCTATCACTCGGGCAAATTATTGCCGACTCGCTCAATGACAGTTGAGGTACTCGATACGACCATTTACAACTTCAGCTGGTCTTATAGAGCCCAAAGGAAAGTGTATACAATCGAATTACTATCTTTGTCTTCCTAGAACGCGCTGATACCGTGATATCAAATGCTCTAATTGCAAATTGCGGTACTTGGGGAATCGATACCGACGACCACCTGTCTGTCTGTATCTTCCATTTCCATAGCCCGTGGAACGAAACCTCAGCAAATCAATATTATACAGCCATACACCTAAGCCACGTTCCAAAAGGTTAAGCCATGCTGTGCCATTTTGTCAATGAAAAAAACATTATACCTTTTCTCGCATGTCCAAGTCCACTGAACCAACTAAATTCAACGTAACCGAAAAGAGCATGGGCGGATTACGTTAATGTCAAGGGCTTGAGTTGTTTTTACATGGAGCCCAGACACATTATGGAACCCGTTGGATCGATTG